>ML685847.1:1664975-1773869 GCA_007922175.1 Pelusios castaneus | reverse complement strand
GTGGGGGGGAGTTGAGGGGAGCGGGAAAAGCCATGAGGCTGGGCCAAAAGGAGCAGGGAAATGCCGCAGGTGGGAGAGGAGAAGGCAAAGGCTGTGGGTGGTGGTGGGGGGAGCTGAGAGGAGCGGGGAATGGCCGTGGGGGGGCACGGGGGGCGAGGAGCAGGAAAAAGCGGGGAGGAGGGGAAAGGGATTAGCCCTGGAGGGGCCTTCTGTAATAAAGTTTGACCCTCGACTTATGCACAGGTGGTGCATTTTTCCTGGATTTGGGCCTTTAAAAGCCAGGGTCGGCTTATACGTGGGTCGACTTATACGCGGGCATATACGGTAACAAAGTCGACTTAACTTTCTTGTGTAGACATAACCAGCGTGAGTGAATGTCAGGTCTCGCGACACCATGGAGCGCTGGGTCTGTGAGACTGCGCTCTGCGAGAACACAGTCTCTCCCTAACGGAGTGAGAGAAGTATCATGGAGCACAGTTTTGCATATACAGCACTCCGCAAGTGCCCTAGTATTTGGATTTATGGTACGTACGGCCCACTTGAAGTACATTTAAGTCAAATCTGGCCTGCCCTAGCAAATGAGTTTGACACCCCTGCTCTAAACCTACCTATCACCTCTGATTTAAAATGTCTTTTTCTCCCATATTTTCTTTGTCTCCTGACTTGATGGTAGCCACTTCTACTGCTTTGCCTGTATATGTTGCTGCCCTGATCCCTCATCTGCTAAAATTTTGGGATGAAATCCTGCCTCTGCTGAAGTCAGTGGCAAAACTCCTGTTGCCTTGACTGTAGCTAGGATTTAACCTTCTAGTCCATGCCTTAGTTCCCTCTAATAACCAGTCCTGAAATTCCTTTCACTATTGTCTCTTCATGGCAAGTGTTGAGCATCACCCTTACGGTTCCATGCACACAGAAGAGTGTGGTCACTCAACCTTCCTCTTCAGGCACCTCATCTGGCTCTTTCTCATCTGAGGTTGCAGTTCAAAACCATCTTTTTTTTTTTTTAATTTAATCTGTGGATTGGCTCCCAGCCTCATCACAAGCCTTGTTTATCTTTACACACTCCTTACTATTCCTTCTGCTCATCTTATACTGACCTCCTCTCAGATTCCCATTCTGACTTTTGCTGGAGTCCTTCAGGCTCTGGGAAACAGGTGAGCATATGCTTTACTTTAAGCATGGGCCTAAGAACATTGATGGAGGCCTCAATGTGGGGTTAAGGAACATTGAGGAGTCTAGTCTTCAGTACTAATGTGGAGGGAAGCAGCAACAAGGGATGGAGAGTTAATGAGGAATTGATTTTCCAGCAGAGGAGAGAAGCAGCAATTGAGAAAGAGGGAATCTACAATTGGATTCTGTCAGAGTATGAAAAAGCAGCAGGTGGGAGTAGGAGGCAGTAAGAATAATGTCTTGGATCCAGTCAACGTCTTGATACACTGATTAACTGTCTGATATAAAGAATGGCATCTGCCTTCTTTTAAATGCATTTAACAAACTGTAGAAATTATCCTACAAACAAGAGAGGCACAGCATTTATCTTAAATTATGCTTGGTCTATTTTGCAAATCTTTAGTGTTGCCAGGTGGTATGAGGTGACACTCTCATCCAGGGGAAAATCACCCAATGTCTATGCACCATTAAAGCCCTGTTTTGAATCCATAGGTCTTCAGTGGGTTCATCTCACGGGAGCGAGTGTAACTCCTAGCTATGCCTACACTTACAAAAGCTAGTTCGAATTAGTTAATTCAAACTAACTAATTCGAACTAATTTTAGTTAGTTCAAATTAAATTAATTCGAATTAGCATGGCCCCACTAGAATGCTAGTTCGAACTAGCCACGTCCATGCAGGGCACTTGCTTAGTTCGAATTAGTCAGTTGTATGAAGGTCAATCTGCCGATTAGTTCGAACTAAGCAGTTAGTTCGAATTAATGTGTCCACATTGACTTAATTCGAACTATTTTGAATTAAGGGTTAGTTCGAACTAAGCAATCAAATTTATTAGTTCGAATTAAGGAAGCCTTTAATTCGAACTAATGAAAGCCTAGTGTGGCCAAGGCTTAAGTTAGTTCGAATTAATTCGAACTAACTTGCAAGTGTAGACATAGCCCTAGAGTCTTATGGCTGTTCTTCTAAATAATTTCCCTTTAACACAGTGATAAAGCTTGGAAAAATCTGTTTTTACATTAACTATCAGGCCATTGGTGATCTTTCTTGTGGCTCTTTAATACAGTCTTTGCTGACGAAGAAGGAGAAGTCACTTCTCAATCATCAGTCTTGGTCTACATCTCAGCCTTTCTTCAGACAGCCAAAATCTTTTATTGGCATCTACATTTTGTTGCTAATCCTGGACTCATCCTCTTTCTTCCCGTAGGAGGGGCTAAAGATAAATGACATTTACAAATACCTCATAGTGCCCAGTACTCAGTACATTGCACAAGGACACCACACACACCTTCTGTCTGTGATCTGTTTAAAGACATGTTCTGGGAGATAGCCATGTTAGTCTAGCTCAGCAAAACAAAAGAGGGCTTCATCTACACTTGTAAATTAAGTCAACTCAAGCTTGCTTAAGTCGACTTAATTTACTCTGCATCTACACTACACTTTCCTTAAGTCGACTTAAGCAGCTGCTTAAGTCGACTTAAGGAAAAATTAAGTCGACTTTGTTAAACCTCCTTTTAAGTCGACTTTCTGTTTAAGTCGACTTTCTAAAGTCGACTTAAGTCAGTGTAGACGTGGAGTAACCCTAAGTTAACTCTAAGTCGACTTAGGGGCCTCCAGGGCTTTCCCACTGCCCTCCTGCCAAGGTGGCTGGCACAGGGAGAACCTGGCATGCCCCACCACAGGGCAGGGCAGAGCCCTGCCCACCCTGCCTCTATGCCCTGCCAGGGTCCCTGCCCCCCTTTGCCCCATTGTACCCAGGTACAATGGGGCAAAGGCTGAGCCCCCTGGCACTTGGCAAGGGGTGCCCCCCCTGCAACCGTGGACCAGTCGCAGGTCCACCTAGGCCCTACAAGTCGACCTAGGCGACCAGTGTGGATGCTCTAGGTCGACTTTGTAGGGTCTCCTCAAAGTCGACTTAATATTTAAGTGTGGACATGCTAAGTCAACTTAACAAAGTCAACTTAAATTAACAAGTGTAGACATAGCCAAGGAGTCCTGTGGCACTTTTTAAAGACCAACAAATTTATTTATTGCATGAGCTTTCATGGGAGAAAATCTCACTTTGTCAGATACTTCATGATGGATCCATCCTATTTATTAATGAGATACTCATTTATTGATCAGGTTCTGCTCTCACTTACTCAGGTGTAAATTCCAGAAGAGTTACTCCAGGATCACCACAGAGCAACTGGAATTGAATACAGCTGAGATCAGAATCTGGCTCCATAGTTTTCTTTTCTTTTGGTATATTCTTTTAGTTTGCTTTATGTTTGACTTGAGGAAGAGGCATTCTGCTTCATAGCCCATTTTTTTCTTTATCATTACTTATTTGAGGCATTCCTATGGCAACCTCTGCCATGGCAACAGGGTTCCACACAGTACATTAAAAAGGAGACATGTGGCCTGTTTTCCGGTGGTGCTGGTTATCAGCAACTCCCATTGACCTTGGTGGCAATTCTGTTGTTCAGCGCCTTTGACAATCAGCAACATAGACACATATGGGCACATGACATGTGCTCAGCTCTCCAGTGACAAAGCTCAGCTAGTGAATCGTGAATATTCAGTGA
Source organism: Pelusios castaneus (assembly GCA_007922175.1). Taxonomy (NCBI): domain Eukaryota; kingdom Metazoa; phylum Chordata; order Testudines; family Pelomedusidae; genus Pelusios; species Pelusios castaneus. The sequence continues at coordinate 1,770,136 of ML685847.1, read as the reverse complement.
AATAGTAGCAATGAACGATTTGTGAATAAACTGGTATATGCCTGCAGAACGTGCTTGCTGCTTAAATGCAAAGAGAGAAGAAAGCTCTGCTTCCAAAGGGTTACTCTGTGACCAGACAGAGGCCTGATTTTCATGAAATCATACTGCGTGAGTACAATTTGTGATCAGAGGACAGAGGTGACATTTGCTGAATAGGCTGTTCCCTGCTGTAACACCATTTCACTTGGCGGCTACCTACTCCTATCAGCTCAGGGGGGGAAAAACAGCAGAAATTCTAAAGCAAAGTCTAAATTGCTTCAGAAGGAAAATCCATTTGCCTATTTCATTTGGATTTGACCATTTAAAGACATTGCTAATTAGGCCCCAGTTAAGCTTCAGAAGCCCCAAAGTAAGTTAAACACATGCAGAAGTGCTTTGCTGATTTGGGGCCGTAGCAAACAGACAGGGCCAGGTTAGAAGGTTGTGGGGCCTTCGGGTTTCCACCTTTGTGGGATTCTCAGCCTGGGCTCTACCACTCCACTGTGGGCTCCCTGCCTCAGGCCATGGCCCCCCACCACAGTGTCTTGATGTAGGGTGGGCTTGGGTTCTGGGGCCAGAGGCCACGGCAGGCTGTAGCACTCCCACCCCACCCCCAGGGCAGTTGCTCTGGGCCAGGGCTGGCTGGTGCATGTCTGAGGCTCTCCAGGGGCAGAACTGGCTGGGGTGTGGGGCAGCCTCCGATGTGGTCCTCCATGCCCTGGAGTGCAGCGGCCACGTGTCGGCTGGCCCCGCCCCCTGGGGCAGAACAGCTGGCCTGAGAGGTGGGGTGGGATCACCCTGGCTTGCTGTGGCCTCTGGCCCCAGGGCCTCGCCCCAGCCCTTCCGGCATTATGCTGATACATGTAGTTCTGTGGGGGCTTTACGGGCTGCTGCCCAGTGCCCCCCTTCTGTTTGGGGCTCAGGGTTGCAGTCCCTCTTGCCCCTGCATTGATCCGGTCCTGCAAATGGGAGAAATGGAAATGACAACTCTGGCATGTGCACCTCCAGTAGGGTAAGGGGGTGGGCGGTGAAAAACAAAACCAGCAGGAAGGGATTGGGAATAACTTGCCCGCACAGTTTAATCATTTGTTACACAGAATGGCTTTCCTCTCAGCAGAGGCAATTGCCATGTGCAGTTGCAGTGCTTTGAAGCAACACGAGACTTTCATTCTCCTTCACTCCAAGTGGGTTTTCACTACATCTGAGTCCCTTACACGCTGCTTGCAGTGTGTCCCATTTACCAGGTGGGAGAGAGAAGATGAGCCAAGCATTCTGTACAGCGACACAGGAGAAATGCCCTTTTAAGACAATCAAATTCACAGTTATGTTTATCTCTGTTACTAAGGCTCGAAAAGTGAACGGTAAGCGATGCCTAGCCAAAGGAAAATCGTCCAATCCTGGCCTGAATCCTCTGCTGGCACAATTCCATCAAAGTTAGTGGATTTTCTCCTGCAGGGAAATTGGACCCCTGACTTTTACGCAGGGCAAAATGCGGTTTTTATATCTCTTAGCGTGACTCGGAGATTCTTAAAACAAAAGACTCTGATTCAGTTCTCCCATTCCTTTCTTATTTCAAGCCTGATCCTGGGAGGTGCTGTGGACCCTCAACTCATCCCCAAGTGACTTGTCAGAATATTAAAATGAACTTGTGGGCCAAACATTTACTCCTTTCCCCAGCCCCGTTCTCCGATTTAAACAGGGAAAGCAGAGATGCACCCATTTGGTAAACAGCAGCTACTGAAGAGAAGGAGGAAAGGCGTTTCTCTGTACTGGTGGATGGGAAGAGGAGGAAGTTGGATTTTAAAAATATATAAAATATATGGACCAGCTTCATTTTATGGACTCACTCTGACCATCCTGATGGCAGGGTGATAAATGCACCAGAGCAGAACTGTGTCCTAAAGTAGTTTCAGAATGTAATAGTCTTACAGTACTTCGCACATCTCCGATTTTTGTGCTCCTATTTTTCACCTTCCAGTCACTTCTCCATCTCCAGGGTTTATGCCTCATCTTAGTTTTTTAAGCTGTATACAAAGACATTTCCTGCCAGGATAGAAAGCACAGAGGCAAAGCACCCGCATGGCGTCAAGCCAAATGTTATCTTATTGTGGTGAAGCAGATGGCAAGCGACACATTTAGTTTATGATAAGAGTTTAACTTAAACACAGCAAAAGCTGAGTCATTGCAAGAAAAAGCCAAAATACACTGCTCAGCATAGGGTGTTTTTAGGATGTCACAGCTCATGTGGCCCTGTAATATCACTCTCCTATATCACAGGAACAGAGTCCTGTGGCACTTTTAAGACTATTCGGTTTGTTTTTCTGCAATAGACTTACACGGCTACCCCTTTGGAACTCTATCACACGGGCACTCAGAGCTTTAAATAGTTACTGATGGCAAAGGAGTTATACGCTATCGCTGTGTCTTTCTTTTATTGTTATTTCAGTGGATCTAGTGGTGCACAGGAAGGAGTTAAGGGTGAACTCTTAATCTTAATTTAGGGTCTCACTGCTTTTGTGGAGTTAAATGAGGTCCCTGGTGTACTATAGCTTTGTCTGTTTAATTAAATATTTATTTTTAACCTACACATTTCCTTTCCTTTTTAAAAAAAAATAAATAAATTTAAATACACAAGTGTTTTTAATGTTCTGAGTTGATGTTCAGGTCAACATCTTGTGGGAGGTTACAACATCATATGACACTATGCTGATCCTATTAAAGGAACAATGTTGGGTCAAATTTGCCCCAACCTTGGTGGGGGGGAGGTTATTTTTTTATTTTAAGAAAAAGGTTTTACAGACTTTAAGACAAGTAAACACTCCTTTTCAGCTGCTTGTGTTTGCAAGTTGTCCCATTGGAAACAGTTTTAACACCCTCCCCTCTCCCCCATAGACAAATCTCTCCCTGTTTGTAACACAAATGCTCAGCCCTGAACTAGTGGGGCACACTGATTAATACATTCACCAGTGGGCTACACTGGTGTATGAGAACAAGCAGAGGAAACTCAATTACAACTGGCTATTAAGAAAAATGCAACTGATCAGGTGATTTTCAGAGCCCAAACTGAAAGGAACTCCTAAAGGAAATAAACATATAAAACAGTGGAACTTAAATAAGATTTTTCATAGGCACAAGGATAAATTAGGTGCTTGACTTCCACTGAAACTCAATGGGAGTAGTCAGCCTCACTTCTTTCTGTGCTTTTAGGAAAACCTCCCCACTTACAGCCAGTCACTTTGATTAATCTCAGTATTTATTAGTAGCATCAATGAGGACATTGTTTCTTTTAAATATGATCTTTAAATTGAGGGTGGTGGTGGAGGTCCATTTCACACTGAATTGGCACCAATCTGATCTGATTAAATCTCTGTAGTAAACGCTGGTGTGCAACATATGAGTCACCACTGACCCAGCAACAGGTATCTCTTATTGTAGGCAGCCCGAAGAGAAATCAGGGTGTATTTATTGTTCTCTATGGGGCAATGCCTGTAAAGAGCATGAACAAGGTTGAAACGTTGAGTGAAAATGTGTGATTTCCCTGCAAAGTAAACAAACCAAAGTAAAATAGGAAAGCGTTCCCCAATTCCAGCAAACTTTTCACCTGGAAGGATCTACAAACGACATGTGAATTTTAGACCTCACTCCCTCCACCACTCGGATATGGTCACTATTTCATTAGTAGCAAGGGATGAACAGAGAGAAATGTAGGAGACAGCTACATGCTGAGGGGCATGTCTTCCACGCTGAACCTCTGGAGTTTTGTATCAGCCTTGCTCTAGACGGAACTCCCAAGGACTCGTGTCTTAGCGCTGGCCAAGCTTATGAGCAGGCTGCCCATACCGCCATGCAGACCTATAGATAGGGGTGGAAGGAGGCAAGCAGAGCAATTGCCCAGAGGCAGGGCAATTTAAAAGGGCCTAGGTGGATGCAAGGATGGATGGAAATCCTCCCCTCCATCTCCTTTTCTCCAAGGCCCCCGCTGTTTGGGATCTCTGAGCTTATTTATTATGTTCAATGTGGGTTTTCAGGCAGCTGGTGGTATCTGCTATTCAGCTTTCTTGGTTTCAGTAATCTCCCTGGGCAATCCAAGTGATCTGGTAAACAGTGTAGCAGATACAGCCTTCTTGGCTGCCTGGGAACCTGAATGGTGCATAATAAAAAAGGTCAAATCTTCTGGCAGAAGCCCATTCTGACCTCAGGTATCCCTTTCTAGGGAGGCCATGGACAGTTCTGCCTGGCAGCCTGAAATTGCTGTCCGCAGCTTGCCACCATGAGCTTCTACTACATCAAAGTAGGTCTCTCCTGAAACCTGACTTTCTTCAGTTCCACTCATATTACAGTTACCTGTGGGGTGGAGGGCAATACTGCACAGTGGTTTTTTGGCTAGGAAATGTGGAACAATGTCACTATATGAAATTCCAGGGGGAATGGACACAATGCCATTACCAGAAGTGGGTGAATCAATTTGAATGGCAGAGCCTATTCCTCTAGCATTATCTGTGGATAATTAAGTTGACTTAGCTAGTGTGGTAGAAATTTCCAGAGGGGTAGCCGTGCTAGTCTGTGTACAGCAAAAACAACGAGAGTCCTGTGGCACCTTACAGACTAACAGATTTTCTTCAGCATAAGCTTTCGTGGTCTATAACCCACTTCCTCATCTGCATCTGACGAAGTGGGTTACAGCCCACGAAAGCTTATGCTGAAGAAAATCTGTTGGTCTATAAGGTGCCACAGGACTCTCGTTGTTTTAGCCAGTGTGGACGCAGATTAGCCCTAAATTGACTTTAAGTCGACTTAAAGGGCTCCAGGGCTCCCTCATTGCCCTCCCTGCCAGGGTAGCTGGCACAGCCAGAGCCTGGCATACCCCCCCCCCACAGGGCAGGACACAGCCCTGCCCATCCCACTCTTATACCCTACCCCTGTCCCTGTCCTGCTCAGCCCCCATTGTACCATGTACAATGGGGCAAATGCTGAGCCCCCTGGCACTTGGCAAGGGGTGTCCCCCCCTGCCACCGTGGACCAGTCCCAGGTCCACCTAGCCTCTACAAGTTGACTTAGGTGTCCAGTGTGGACGCTCTAAGTCAATATGGCAGGGTCCCCTTTAAGTCGACTTAAGTTTTGAGTGTAGATGTAACCCATGTGCCTAAAAAAAAGGGCTCTCTCTTTAAAAGACCTGCTGAGGGTGGGATACTGTTGCTGGGAAGATTAGCTACCCACAACTAGAAACTTCTGGAGGCAGGGAGTGGTAGCATTTTTGAGCATGCTCCACAGGGTACCCTGCTGGTGTGATGTGGGGCGGTCAGTCAGATCACATGAGAGCAGCAGTCTGTGCAGACAGCAGGCAGGAGCTGCTTTGAGAAGAGCCCATGTGCTCAGTTTTCAGGAGAGAAGCTGAGCCAGGAGTGAACAAGATGTTTTCTCCCTCTAATGGAGTCATCTGCAACAGATTTTGCAGACATGCATGTGGGACTGAGGGCTGGTTGCAAAGGAGAAGGAAAAGCCTGCACGGAATGCTACAGAAGATTCCTGCAAAGAAAGAAGAAGAGGACAGCTATTTCTTGCCGCTCAAGCCTCTACATTCGAACAGAGACTGTAGCTGAGAGTTGGGTGAACTCCACCTGGACTATGGGACTCTTGGGGATCTTTCATGCGCGGATTTCCGTAGGGATTGTTCTTGGTTAATTGTATTTTGTTTTCTTAGGATAAGGTTTATTTAGTTAGTAGTTAATAAAGTTCATTGTTATGTTTGTTTTTAGTAGTATTTTAATGTGAGGTGGTAACTCTGAGCAATCTTTGCTGTGAGTCCCTTAAAGACTGGATCCTGGGTCTCCAGCTGCTTTCTCCACAGGGATTGGGGTTTATTTCTGTGAGGCACTGGAGAAGGGTAATTGAATTAATTTTAGCCACCCAAAGGTTACATAGACATGTGAAGTCAACTTAGATTAACAAGTGTAGACATAGTCTCTGTGTCTTATAATGCCAGCTCCCCATCAGCGTGCAGGATTTCTAAATCTTTTCCTGGCTATGACAGGGTTTGACAAATGAGGGGAGAGGGCTTCTTTGTTAGTACTTTATTTTTTCCCCATGCTAGTTTCTGTCTCCATCCTGGAACGGTATTGCTCATCTGCTGTGCATTTGCATCCTAATATGCTAAGTGATGACCGGGGCAGGGGGGTTGCCGTTTTTTACTGCCTTTTCCCATTCCTGATAAGACAATGATGAGTGGCCCTGTTGCCTCTCTGCTTCTCCTGACAGTTGACCACCTGTTTCCTTTCCCTGTGCTGCATTTCCCAGTGAAATCCCCTTCAGCATCACTCGTTCCTCTCCTCTAGTCTTTGTGAAGAAGAGCATGGCGAGCCTCAGAGGGGGAAGCCACAAACCAAGATAACTCCCACAACATCATGGTCTGCCGACTTCACAGCTGGGCCTGAGGCAGAGAGAGAAACATAGTATTGCTTAGCCACAGGATTGACAAGATTCACTGCCCATCCTTCACTGAAGGCTCAGTCCTCCCAGCCACCCCCCTCTCTCTGGACGTCCCCAAATGCTGCAGAACTGCTGTGCTTTCAATGAATAGCGAAGCCAGAGGGCCTGTGCCAAGAGACTGCAAAGTTGTTGGCATGCTGAGGAATCCTAGAATCATAGAACAGGAGGGTTGGAAGGGACCTCAGGAGGTCATCTAGCCCAATGCCTGCTTAAATCAGGACCAACTTCAACTAAATCATCCCAGCCAGGGCTTTGTTAAGCCGGGCCTTAAAAACTCCAAAGATGAAGATTCCACCACCTCCCTAGGTAATCCATTCCAGTACTTCACCGCCCTCTTAGTGAAAAAGTGGTGTAGCATGTGGGGCAGGTAGGATCACATGCCTCTCCTCTCAGATTTTTGCCTTCTATTTTGAACGGAGGTTTTTAAATAGTTGAGAGCGACTTTTGATCCATCACCAGCTTTTGAGCTTCCAACTCCTGGCAGGAGATGACAGTTTTCAAACTGTGAAAACCTCTGTGCTAAATGGAAGGCAGAAATTGGGGGGGGGGGAAGAATGGAGGAGGGTACATCTGATATGCCCACCCCTATGTATCGCCTCTAGGAGGCACAAATCTACTTGCACACTCCACATGTTAAAAATTCTAGTTATGGCTCTGCCAATTTTCTATTGTTCAGTGATCAGTTGAGACATGGGGGCCTTGGCATGAGCTGGTCTCTAGACTGATGGTGTCACAGAGTCGATGTTAATATCATTCCAAAGGGGTAGCCGTGTTAGTCTAGGTCAGACAAACAAACAAGGAGTCCTGTGGCACTTTTAAAGACTAACACATTTATTTATCGCATGAGCTTTCATGGGAGAAAATCCCACTTCGCCAGATGCTTTGAAGCTCCTGATGAAGTGGGATTTTCTTCCACGAAAGCTCATGCGATAAATAAATTTGTTAGTCTTTAAAAGTGCCCCAGGACCCCTTGAATGTTAGAATCTTCATCCCTGATCAGAGGATGACAAAACAGAAAATATGCAAGGCCATTATCCTACTTTACCTTCCTCTTTTTGAAGCACACAGCACCGTTGAGATGTATCCAATCTGTAGGTTTAGTTATACCTCAGCTATCTCTCTAGAAAGAACACCCGCAAATGAGACATAGCTAGTATATTTTTTCCATGCTACTTGAAGCCTTTGCAGTTCAGGAGAGATGTACTCCTAATATAGCTCATGCATCTCTACGGCAGAACTGCATTTAAGATTCGCATTGTGAGGTATATGATCTCATTTATGCTACATCTTGGGGTGGTCTTAGTGTTTCTGGGACCCTGGGCAAAAGACAAGGATGCACTCCCCCCACCCAGCGTGTCACAGGGGCAGTGCGAGGCCCAGGCCAATTGTCCAACCTGCCCCATACCTAAGACTGCCTATGTGTGTTTCCAGGAGAATCTAGTTGCCCAGAAGTGGTTGCACATCTAAGTAATGTCTGTGAAACTTTCTCTGAAGGATTCATCAGCCTTTGGGTTCTGGTGCTTTACCATTTCACATATCTTTCCTATTCTGAGCATATGGCAAAATGTGGTGATTTGGACATCAACTGAAGGAAACTGTTGGCAAATCCTATAATGGTGACAACTTCATATCATTTAACCTTGTTACTCATTGGTGCAAGCAGTATCATTAAATTGTGCGGGATGCAATCTAGAAGAGTTACTGAATCCATAATGAACTATGTTTGCCATCTACTGCCCAATATTAGCTACCTCCTGAGATCCTTATCACACGATTTCAGTGATAGAGAAGCAGATCGAAGGAACAAACAAGGAGTCTGGTGGCACTTTTAAAGACTAACATATTTATTTATTGCATGAGCTTTCATGGGAGAAAGTCCCACTTCAAACTTCAAGTGTACGACGAAGTGAGATTTTCTCCCACGAAAGCTTATGAGATAAAAAAAATTGTCAGTCTTTAAAAGGGCCACAGGATGCCTTGTTTGTTTTGCTAAATTACACTAACATGGTTTCCCCTTTGGAGTTTGAAGGAATAGTGTTAACCGACGAATCTGGGTAGCTGATCATCAGCTACTGGTTTCTTAGATGGCTCCCAGAGACGCAGGGCATAACCCAATAATTATCAAGTTAAGTTATCTAGCATTCTGGATACTATTTCCTTTGGTCTCATACTAGCCAAAATAATAAGAAACGAACTAGGTCATTTAACCCATTTCTTGGCATTGTGGCAGGCCTGATCTCATTATTCTTTAACAGATGGCTGTCTAGCCTTCAATATCTGAACTGTCGCTGATTCACATCCTCCCTTGGCAGCTAGTTCCCTTCCCTAATTTTTCTTATGAAGGTTTTCCTTACTTTTGAATTTAATTTCTCTCTGCTGTTGGAAACCCACTTCTGATTCTGTCCCTAATAACGAGAGGAAATAATTGTTTCCTGTCTCCTTTATAACATCTTTAACCATCCCCAGATGATTACATCTTGTTTTTTCTCCGGGTGTACACACCCACTTCTTTTAGGCTTCACCTTATAGACCTTATGTTCCAAGGTCTGATTCCAATAACTTCCCTCCAAACTCTCTCATAACTGTATGTCTTATTTAAAGGCAGACCACAATGTTTATTAAAAAGAAAAAAAGAAACACCCACACTTAATAGTTTGTAAGGTCCCCAAAGAAGAAGAAAGTATAAAACTATTTTAAACGTAATTAGTTTGGGAGGATGGGTTAAAATCTGAGAACTCTCATCATAAGACTTCAAAGAACATGAGCAGATGAAAGAAACATCCGGCTTCTCAAGGAGGATTTCAGGGCAGTTTTATGGGGTTTATTTAAATATGATACCCAAAGTTAAGTTCTGTTCTCTTCCAAAGACTTAAACCGGTACCAGGAGGCCCTATTTACTTCAAAAATTAAAATCCCTGATATAATTGGATATATCTATAGGCAATCGTAGGTATAGGGCAGGCAGGGCAATTGCCCTGGGTCAAGCGTTGCTCCTCCACACCCTCCCGCAACACTGGGGGGGGGGGGCATCCTTTACTTTTGCTCAGGGCCCTAGAAACAATAAGACTGCTCCAGGAAACACACAAAGGGATAGTTTTATGGTCATGGCCGCTGGATTGAGACTTAGGAGATTTGATTTCAGTTATTTTGGATGAAAGAACTTTACTGCAAGAAGAAAATACATCCTTGTGAAAGAAATTACGGACAATGGAGAGTCAAATTAAAGAGGAACTTTCACACATTCTGGGTTCAAGAGATGACACAAAGGGTGCATCTACACTGGCAAGTTAGGTCGACTTAAGGAGACTTAAATTGACCTAAACAAAGCCACGTCCACATTGGGCTTTTATTAAGTTGATTTAAGCATTTCCTCAACTTAAGGAAAACTTAAGTCGACTTAATAAAACCTCATTTTAGGTCAACTTAAGCCTTAGATCGACTCATTAAGTTGACTTAAAGCCGGTGTGGACGGCCAGTAGCACCTAAGTTGACCTCAAGTTGATTTAATAGGGTTGACAAGGGGCTATGTCTACACTAGAAGAGTTAAGTGAACTTTGTTAAGTTGACTTAAAATCGACCTTATTAGTCGACTTAACTTTTCTAGTGTAGACATAGCCTAAGAGACTGCTGGCCTCTTTCACCAATAGAAGAAATTCTCTTCCATCTCTCTAGTTAGATCATGTCTACACTTACAAGCTTACACCTCAAGCAACAAAAGTTTTGTTGGCATAAATGCTAGTATAGACTTGGCCTTAATCATTAATCTACTGCCTCAAGAGGAGATAATTGACCTAGCACTGTGCATGCTGGTGTTAAGTTGACATAGCTACATCTCTCAAGGGTGTGGACACAGCTATGCCAGTGTAAGTTCTCAGTGTATACCAGCTCTTAGTATAGTTAGTAGAGATAGTGGGAAAAAGACTTTTTTCTATGAAAATATTCAATGAGAACAATTTTCCCTCTTTGGTCAACATTTTTTAGGCTTTCCAAGGAAAAAGAAACCAAACTGACATTTTTCAGTTTTCAGCAATATGAAAAGTTTACATTTTCATTGCAAAACTTTTTTTTTAAACTAAAATATTAATAAAAAACCATTTTCAGTTGTGAAAACAGAGAAAAAGTGGGTTGTTTTTTTTACAAAACCCCAGCTTGTTTGAGAAAAGCAGGACTTGTTTTTCAATTTGTTTTGTTTCCTATAAAGGCCATTTTCTGTTAAATAAGTATTACAAAGGAAAATTTTTGACCAGGTGTAATAGTAAGCTGTATATTCCATGACTGCCTACTACAGTCCCTAACTTAGTGGCACCCTCTGCAATAAAAGTAGGTGGGTTGGGTTCAGATCCACATAAGTACCAACTAAGTTAGGACCCTAGACATCTTTGTGGACCTGGGCCTTACATTTTATCTTACTCCTAAAACGTTAGGAACAAATGTGCATCCTGAGGAGAGCTGAGTGAATAACTGATTCTTCAGTTCAGTGGCCAAACTGAAAAATAAAATTAAACAAAATTTAATTTTGAGTTGACCCAAAATAGAATTTTTTTAGTTTATCTCATTAAAATTAAAATTTGGAAGAAATGTTTTGAGTTTAACAAAATATTTAGTTTCCTTTGAAATTCATTTTTTTAAAAAAAAATCATGTTGGTTTAGTTTTTGTTAATATACTTGTTCGTTTTTCACTTAAATCTAGCTAAATTTCTAAACAAAACCTCATTTCCAAATGAAAGATGATCAAATTATTCAAGTCTCCAAAGCTATTTACTAGATTCACCATCAATTTGTGAACACTTTTTTAAAAACTAACTTTTCAATGAATCATCCAATTTTTTTTCCTCATGCTAATGCAGCAGGAGGTCTCTGGTCTTTCCAGAGAAAAATAGGCTGCCTAACATTTAGAAAAAAACCAGTAACCCCCCGATTCTCTAAAGAATCGCAAATTGAAGAAAGGTAATCACCGCTGGGTGTGAGGGAGGGCAGCCGTGTGTGCGAGCTATCTAATCCACAGACTTATGCACATGGATTCAGCTGCTGCATGCGCACAGCTGTGTCAGTTATATGCGTGCGCAGGAGCTGCGTCCACGTCCCGCCGTGCATATATACAACTGTGGTTTAGTTATATAGATGGACTGGATCCCCACGTGGGCAGCGGCCGAAGAATCAGCCCCTCCATTCCAGCTGCAGGATCTGTCCCTGGTACAGAGGACCCAGCAGGATGGGGGGGGCGGGGGGGAGGAAGGCTGGTCCTAGGCGGTGACTGGAGCCATAAGAGCAATCAAGCCGCCTTCTCTTGGCTCGACAGCGCTGTCGGGGATTCCCTGTCCTGGCTCCAGGTCAGACCATGTGGGAGCTGTTCTGTGCAGCCACCGCGGAGAGCCCCCCCAGCTCCCCACTCCATCACCTGCCCCCACTTCCTCCTCCGCGCCCCCTGCTCCACACCCCATCACCTGCCCCACTCCCTCCTTAGCACCCCCCAGATCCCCACCCCCATTACCTGCCCCCCACTCCCTCCACAGCACCCCCATCACTGGCCCCCCACTCCCTCATCAGCGCCCCATCACCTGCCCCCCATATCCTCCTCAGTGCCCCCCAGCTCCCCGCCCCATCACCTGCCCCAGTCCCTGCTCAGCGCCCCCCAGACTACAGTTCCTCCTCCTGGCCAGGGGCGGCACTGCGCGGCAGCAGCTTGGGTCGCTTCGCGGGGCCAGATGGAACCTCTTGCCGGGCCGGGCCAGGCCGGGCCGGGCGCGGCCGCCTCCTCGGCAGGGCCGGGCAGACGGAGCGACGGTTGGGGGGGGCGGAGCCTTTGTGCGGAGCCAAGCGTGGATGTGCCCGGAGCCGGCGGGTAAGGACCCCCCGTGCCCCATGGGACCGACCGCCCCCCCCGACCACCCACCCATGGGACCGCCCACCCCCCCCAGAACCCACGCCCATGGGACTGCCCTCCGGACCCTCCGTGCATATATACAACTGTGGCTTAGTTATATAGATAACAAACATTTTGTAAAAGAGCAGGTCATTCTTTTCAGATTAGTTCAGTTGCTAAAATGTCTTCCTAGAAAATAGAAATAACAGTCTTTAGTGACTATTGGGGGGGGGGGTTGGCAACGAAATTCTCATCCACCTGTTTAATTAAAAGCAAATGTTCTTTCTGTCGACCGTTCCACATGCGATATGACGAGGACAGTAGCAATTTATTAAAAGATAGTAAAGAAAATTATATCTAACTAATTATCCTGGTTTTGAGAATATGAAGATGGCTAACAACTGTTTTTTATTGTGAATATCCTGCTGCAATGAGTGATTACAGATATTATATTTGACTGTACTCTTTACTGGGCTATTTTTTATTCATTTTCAGCCAAAGGCCACTGACCAATTTTCTGTACTCGACTGAATATTACAATTAAGTATATGATCCCTAGTTACCATCTTTTTCCATTTCTTTGGCAGTAATATTAGACCGACACTCTAAGATCAGTGAATTTTTTTTTAAAGACAAGTATCTTGAGCTCATGAGAAATTCTATTATTACCTGTTAATTTACAGTATTTATTCATATATTAACAACACATATGCAAAGAAGAAAGTTTAATCCATGTAAAATAACTGGAGGAGGAAATAAGGGTGGGAAAAAATAGCTTGCTGTGAATAGGCAGACAGAGGAGTTGCTGTCTGGAAAATAATAGTTAGCATGTTTTAATGGGTTGCACCTATCCCCTTAGTGCTGCTCCTGACATCAAATCACAGCATTATGGGGAAATTTGCCTCTTTTGCCCCATTCTGGTTACTTCCACGGATCTGTGATGGGCTATTTCTTCCTGCATGAACTTTTGATCAGGTCACCTTGTAAGTTCAGCCTTTTTCCAGGGTAATAAAAAGTATGACTCTAAGTCCAAATAAACCCAAATTAATAATTTTTCCACTGAAATTCTCTGCTGTTTGGCTCCTTCTCAGCATCTCTTATGCCACTTTCTCTAGCAGTGTTTTCCTCTTTGCTTCTTTCTCCACTGGTGTTCTGTGGAACACTGGTATTCCATGGATACAGCGAAGGTGTTCCATGACTGATTCCTGATCAGAGGGTGGCTGAGTGGGGTGGGAGGAAGGAGCAACATAGCAAGCCGCCTAGTGCCTGGGAGATTTAAAATACCTTAGCTTCAGCAAAGCTTCCAGGTGCACTTCGGCACCTGCCACCCCTTTGCTTCAGCGGGAGCATTTTAAATTTCCTGCTGCTGTTACTGACGGAATTAAAATCACTTGGACATAACTTCCACAGTAAGATTTTTTTTCATGAACCTGACTTAAAGAAGAGATGAACATTGTTCAAACCTACAGGCGTAAAACGCCCATTAAAATTTGTGTAATGTCATTTTCAGTTTTAAGTTTTGTGCATAATCATTATGTATCTAGTTTTTAGAAATATATTCATGCTATATACATAAAATTGTATTTAATTCAGTTTTCTGAATGTTTTCACAGGAATGCCTAGTACGCAGATATTATGATCATTACAATTGGTAAATATGGCCTTTTTGGAAAAAGTTTTCATCAGATGATCCGCGTAAAGTAATTAATATCTTTAGGTGTTCCTCGGTCCACTAAAGTTTGAGAAACACGGCTCTCTAACGGGGCTCCCTCTAAGAACCCTATTCTTCTCTCTGTGATGTTTCCAGTCTGAGTTTTCCATGCCCTTTCCTGAAAGGGAGCTGCCCATTCTTCTCTTTTCTGGGTCTCTTCCCCACCCTGCATTCAGCTCTGTTTAAAATAATCATCTTTGTTATCCCTGGAAGCTGGGGTCAGCCTCCATCATAATTAGCTGTGAGGTAGCTGTCTTGTTACAGGTAAGGCTGAGCCCAGCTTGCCTTAAAGGGATAGCCAGCCTGTGCCACTTGCATAAAAGATGTTTCATCTCCAAAATGATAGGAGAACCTTTATTATTCCCATTGTGTATGAGGAGGCTGAGGCACAGAGATGTTATAGGATTTTGCTCAATGTCATAATTAGACTCCATGTCAGAGCTGTTGTTAAGAAGCTGGGAGTTCCTGGCTCCCGGTTCTGTGCCAGGCCCATGATTCTTATAATAAGCAAACACAGGAACATGAAAGGTGGCATCATCATGGCCAAAAAACCCATCAGGACCAAAATATTACAAGACAGAGTTGCCAGGAATAGAATTTTCCCTTGAGTAACATTAATTTCAAGATCCTTGCACAATGTGAATCCCATTGTGGTTGCCCCATCTGGTCATGGGCCATATCAAATCAATGAAAGCTGAGAGCAGAAGAAGAGAGAAGGAATAAATAAGAACATGAAGGTGGGGTGTAAAGAGTATTCTGTGACGAGCACAAGGAGCTGATCTTTATTAATTTTTCCACTCTTACGCATGCTGATTGGCAACGTAACTCCGTAAATAGTCCCATTAATTTCATAGTGCAGCTCTGTGTTGTTCTTGTATCTTCTTTCATTGTTTCACTGTAATAGTTGTATTACTATGTTTGCCTAGTAAAGGACCAGGACTTTGTAGCACTAGGTGCTATGTAAACACAGAACGAAATAATGAATGAAGAAGTTTCAATCTAAGTATAAGACACGATGGATACATACAGACGGATGGGGTAGTACAAGTAAGCAATGTAATAGTAATGATCAGCATGCTAGGCAATGATCTTGCTATACCAGGGGTCTAACCATTGTCCAGTTTTCTCTAACAAGTCACAATTTCTGTGTCTTCCACTGGGCCCCATTTGCTCATAAATGGTTTCTCGGCTCATCCTCCTCTTTCATTGCTGCTTTTGTAGAGCACATCCTAGTATCAGCCCACATTTTTTTCCAAATCCTGGCACAGACCGAGCTCCCACAGGGAGCAGGGTAGCACAGAGACTGACACTGAAAGACACAGCTGGCTTGCATTAGAATGTGCACCCAGTAGTTTGATCAACCTGGCAGTGAGAGGGACTTATGGGAAGGAGTGCTGGTTCTCCTCAACCATCTGGCACTCCGGTCAGAGACCCTGCAGTTGGCCTGGAGCCCCCCTCCTCTGCTCTGCTCCAGAAAGCTGAGGACATAGACACTGAGGCAAACTGTAAGAGCTGGAAGACAGAAAAGACCAAAGATCCTCACTGCACCAAAAGCCTGGGATTGGCCCTGGCTTGAGTTGCCTGGGACAGCCACCCATTGATTAGCCAACCACAAAGACAGCAATACCAGCCCATCCATCGAACCCCAAACATGCTACTCAACCAGGCTGCAGGGACTTTGGGAAGGGCTCAGAAGTTTCCTCGTTATGTGGCTGTTGCAAGCTGTAAGTGTGGTGGTGGTGTAATACAGGATGGGGATCAGTTTAGTCACCATCTCTAAGTCTTTCTCCTGTTCTCCTCCCGTTCCTTAGTTATCCATTTGTCCTGTTGCAGGAAGTAAATTGTTCCTGTCTTATGTGGTTTTGATTGAGAGTATTAGTTCGTTTATCCCAGAGATTATAGCTAGCTTTTGGTTCCCCTGGTGAATGGATGGAGATACCAGTCATTAGGAACCAAAAGTCCATTGGTTCTAAGGGTGCGGGTCAAAGAACCCTCAGAGGGAAAGAACAGGCACTCCACCATCTTTAGGGGGCACCCCAGGAGGGTGCTACAGCCTTCAGGACCCCAGGCAGGAATAGAGCATCTCAGGACTGAGACTTAATACAGCCAGTAGCATCATTACATTCTTAGTTCTAACAAAGAGCTCTATCTAGCAGTTGAAAGTGATTGCAAGCAGTTGATTAAGTCAGGATGGAAAGAAGTAGCCTTTGGGGGGCTTGGAGGACTAAAGACCCTGTGTGTGTTGGGTGGCAGGCAAGAGTAATCACTATTCTTTTATTAGAAATTATTTTTCTTTCTGTTTGGCCAATTAAAAAAAAATAGGGACAGAAGCTTTCCCAAGTTGAAAACTGACACAGCTGTTTTTTTTTTTTTTTTTTTTACTGATTCCGGGTAATGTAGTGGATTGAAAACAGTGTTACTGTGTTTCCCATCTTCAAAGCATCTGACGAAGTGGGATTTTCTCCCACGAAAGCTCATGTGATAAATTTGTTAGTCTTTAAAAGTGCCACAGGACTCTGTTGTTTTTCTACAATAGACTAACACTGCTACCCCTTTGGAAATTGTGTTACAATTGTAAGCTATCCCTTCCTTGCAGACTTGCAGGTTGAGGGGCTCTGTAGAGGAACATGCATATCTGGGCCTACCAGGAGAGAGTCTGTAGACAGCCAGCCTAGAGTTGTGCGTCGAGTTGTGGCTCTGTGATTTAGGGGGCAGCCTGCTTTGTCTCTCTCTGTTTTGGGGTCCTTGGATGTTATCATTCTGAGCTCTAAGAACTAAAGTAGTGATATGTTGCCACCTTCCAGCAAGAGTATTTTTATCTACTTGTGTGTGTGTGATTGTAGATGACAACTAGTTTCTGGAATTAAGCAATCATGCTATCTATTTACTGCTTCTCCGTGAGTAATGAAGAGACAACATTTGATGGTTGAACACACTAGTTGAAGGATTCCAGTAGAGCACAGTGGAATTCCCAATAGGATCTATATTAGAATTAGTCCAAAATAGGAAAGTGTTTCCGAGAACACTTTTATTGATTTTTTTCCGCCCCCAAGTTGCTTGAAAATTGCTTAGATGAAAATCTTTCTGGTTGGTGCAAATTCTCATAGCACATTGGAACATTGTTCAATCCAGTGATCATACACAGATGCTTCAGAGCATGATAATCTCTTCCCCCATTTTCCACCTCCATAATGAACCTATAAGAGCTGATCAAGAAATTATTTCTTTGTGCACCATTTAATATTTCAGCAGAAAGGAAACAAATTCTTTTCCATCGTTTTGTTTTGTGTTGTTTTCAGCATCTGGAAAGCAAAACTGCTTTCAGGACCGGAAACCCCAAATGTTCAATGTAAAACAAAATCATTTTGGTTTTCTGTTCAGGAAACAGTTTTTTTGCTTTTTGACGAGAACCTGAAATTTTTCAGTGAAAAGACTTTTTTACCCCACAAAAAAATGCCATTAGCTTGAAAAGCTATTTTCCATTAAAAGGAAAAACAAACATTGGATGGAAAATGTTTGACCTATGTCTATGTAAATGTGTGATGTTGTACTTAGGATGGGGAGTGTGTCTATGCTGATGAGGGACACTGTAAAATACCCTTTAACAGGAAAAGCTTCTCATTACCCCATTAATATGAAAATTGAATTCCTGGTTGAGTTATTTATATCATGCGCAGAAGGTGAACATTTTTACATATATATAAGCAAATCAAGTCAAATGCTATTGACTTAGCCTTTGGCCATATCAACGATAAATGGAATACATGGACATGATACATGCAGTCAAACGTATACATTATCAGTAAACAAGCTACCTTATAGAAAGCTAACGAGGCTATTTGGATTATTCATATATATGCAACACACAAACCAGCTCATGCAGTCCTGTTTCTGCATGCACATAGTTCCTTTAAGACTTCTGTTAAGCACAGTTTTCAGACATCAGTGTGCTTTTTGAGAACATCAACTAGAAGGTCCCATCAGCTTCTGCAACATCAGGCCTTGTCTATGTTAGAAAATCTGCCCCAAACAGAATTGTTCTAGGTACACTGGTACAAATCCCCAATACAAATGTACTTACACTGATTCAGCTTAATAGATTTAAACATGATTTAATACTTTTCCCTCAATGTTTCCTGAGAGGAACTCAGATGGCTGCTCATTAAAACTCATCTGCCTATTACATATGCAAGGTAAGTAAAATGATTTCTAGCTATTACACTTTCTGTCTGTTGCTAGGCCAAAATATCGAACAGAATCCAGTTGGCCTATGTTGTGCTTTTGAGGCTGCATGTGTTGGCCAAAATATTAGGAAGTTAAGTTGTATAATTACCATTTTATTCTGATAGTTCTTTAAATACCACAATGTACTGCTCTTTGTGCATGTTTTAAGTAACTATCATGCTGATGAAAGCCTCCAGATTAGCAGGCCAGACCAGAGTTTCTCAAACTTTTTTTCTCGGGACCCAGTTGAAAAAGATCATTTACGCCCGCGACCCAACAATTACATTTTTCAGCATCGCATTACAGTCTTTTGGCAGCAGCAGCAGGGGGCGCTGCAGTACTGGGTCCCGATCCTAAATTTGAAAACCACTGGCCTAGAGGCTGAAGGCTTTAGTTGATCCCCCAGGATATATAATAAGACAGGCTTCTCCATGCTATGCTGCTCATGGGTCTCAAGCCTGACCTAGATGGACCATCCAAGAAGTCATTCCAGATTCCACTCCCATTCCGCTCTTGGCCTCTCTGATCGGGCTATCAATCACCAAGAGACAGTGCTAGTGTAATCCCTGGTTACTATGTGGACTGGGTCCTTTTCTGAGCCCAATCCTCAATGAATATGAGTCTGTTATAGCCCCAGGCAGGCAGTTTCCTACTTTTAGTTATGGGGGTCCCCAATTCATCAGCCAAGATGGGGGGGGCCTCACGATTGTTGTGATGAAATGGCAAGGGGAGAAGCACCTGATTTTCAGCCATAAGAAAATTAGGATTCTTCCAGCTTTCCAGTGTGATGAGGCAATTAAATAGTATTATTATTACTGTATAGAGTGTTCAGAAACTACAACCACGTAAGCTTATGCCGAAGAAAATCTGTTAGTCTATAAGGTGCCACAGGACTCTCGTTGTTTTTTGCTGTACACAGACTAACACGGCTACCCCTCTGGAAATTTCGACATCAATTTAATAGATTATAGGGTTAGACGGGATCATTAGATCTTCTAGTCTGATCTCCTTTATCACATGGGTAGAGAACACACGAGACTAAGTGCTACTAATGCCTGACAGCCCTGCAGTGACAGGGAATTGATTGGGTGAGATATGCTCAGATGATCCTAGCAGATGATCCACACCCAATGCAAAGGAAGGCACACTCCCCCATCCACAAGGTCCCTGGCAGTTTGACTTGGGGAAAATCCCTTCCCATCTCCAGATCTGGTGATCAGTTTGACCTTGACCACAGGAACGAGACACTCCACACAAGGGTCTAAGAAAGAGGGTTCGCCTCACCAGCTCAGAACACCATTCCATCCCATTCAGTGTCTCCTGTCCAGATGTGGCCAAACTCGAATGCTTCAGAGCAAAACAAGCAAACGAACAAACCCATCCTATTACATAATCAATGGTGTTGGGAAAGTCCTTCCTGACTCCTGCAAATGACTCTCGGAAGCCCTAAGCCTGAGATTCCACCGCAGTCATTGTTCGGATGTGTTCCAGGGGAACAGTCATGTTAGTCTAACAAACAAGGAGTCCTGTGGCACTTCTAAAGACTAACAAATGTATTTATCACATGAGCTTTCATGGGAGAAATGAAAGTTCATGCGATAAATACATTTGTTAATCTTTCAAAGTGCCACAGGAGGCCTTGCTTGTTTGGGTGTGGTTGAGGCAGCGCACAGCCTCATGGAAAGTTGTGGTCTCTGGCCTCCAGACAGTTTAGCTAAGGATTAGATTGTGTCCTGAACTGTGTATTGCTGCGGTGGGGGGGGACAAGTTCCCTTGTGCCAGTGTACTGTATCACTGCTTTTAGTATGCAGGTGGTAGTAGGCTCCACAAAGCCGCATCAGGGACAGACTCAGTACCAGTTGGTCCCTACTCTGGAACAGCAGAGGAACCAGGAGGCCGACTGTGACTTGCCAAGTCAGAGTTAGCCTCCTAGGCTGCTCCCGGCGCAGTGTAACTAGGCAGGGAGAACTTACTCAGAGCAGATGACAGTCTGGCTCGCCCTACGGTGCTGGGGTGGTAGAGTGAGAAACGGATCAGGCATGGCGAGTGGTGAGAGAGCAGGGACAGGATGTGCAAAGATGGAGCAGAGGTGACGGTACATGGGGGAAGATGGTGCAGGGGGAGGCGGCTCATGATTGATCTGGCAGCTCTGCACCAGGGGGCTGACAGCCGTTCTGCCTCTGTGCTCTCCAGATGCTGGAACTTTGCTAACCAGCAAACTGTGAGCAGGAGGCAGGGAAGAGGACATTTCTCCACATTAGCTGGTGGGAAGACTGAGGCAAAGGATGACAGCCAGCAGTTCGCTGGTGTTGTACAAATGTCCTGTTGATTTATTTATTGTTGGTGGATTTTCTCAAATGAATGCTGAGTTTCATTCCCCTCCTCCTCACTATGAAGTTTCCAGTTTTATTGAGACTCCGATCCTGCGAACTGGGAAGTATTGCTCTTAGGGCACCCAGAGAGGGCTTTTGGGTTTGTCTCAGGTTCCTAGGTGGGTACTTGAGCCGGTGGGTTTTGTAAACTTAGAAAGGAACCTCTAGATATTAGAACCTGGCCCTTTTTGATGGTGACAGCACCGGACAGAAGGGACCACACAGAAATGGCTGTAGGGGAAGCAGATAAAGCTAGTGGAGTGGAGGGTGAAGCAGGGAATGGTGGAAGCAGACAAGAGCAGACAGGTTGGAGAAGCAGATCTGTGGAGGACACTGAGAGGCATTCATTCTCACCTCTGGCACATAATGAGATCTTTACCATCCCAATCTTTATAGTCATTGATTACCAACTTGCTTTACTCGATGTCAGGCCTGACATTTTAGCAGCCAATATCTCACACGCTGATAGAGTGAGTGGTTCAGGCTTGCTGAAGCAGCTCTCAAAAGAACAGCAACCAAAATCTTGAGAGGACAATGTGCCAGACTTCCACCAGTGGAGTAAGTCTAGGGAATATGCAGATTTCTTCTGCTATAAATCTGATCTCGCTTTCCTCATCTTCTAAGCAATCCGCCAAGTTCAGAAACAACTTGGCAGACCAAATGCATGTGCAAAAACAACAGAAATCTCTTGATCACTGTGGTTCTGTAACAATGATTGGAAAGAAAATGTATGAACTACTGATTAGGCATAGTTGGTGGTCTATTCAGGGAAGGATCAGGAAAAGGAAGAGCCAGTGTGTTGCAATTCAAAACCAAGGTCGAGTGGTACAGCTATGTGGGGAAGTGGTAAGACGTTCATTCCTGTGGTATTTTGATTCCTCTACTGCTCCTCTAAGATAAAACTAATGATGCAGGGAAAGTGGGAGAAAAGGGTGGTTTTTTTTTTTTTTTTTGACATCTGTGAAATATCTGTGTTGTGGACAAAAATTTATCAGGCTGACTCTGATTTATTTGAAACAGTCCACCTCTCCTTAGTTACAAAGTGCTGAAATGTCACACAAAACATTGGCAATAGAGTGCAATTCATTTTAATAAAATATCGGAAAGCTCCTTTTCTAATTTACTCTTGGAAATGCTCTAATTAGTGCAAATACTACATGTATTTAGTTCCACATATTTATCTAGTTATCAGAAATAATCAGTTCATACATATTTGCTCATACATATGTGCATATTTATATCCTAGGGGATAGTGTGCTGGACTGGAACTCAGGAGATCAGTTGTCTCTTCCCTGTTCTGTTGTTGGCCTGCTATATGACTTTGGGCCAATCGTTTCACTACCATATGCCTCAGTTTCTCCACTTATAGAATGAAAATAATATTTACCTCCTGTATAAAGCACTGTGAGGTCTACGGGTGAAACACGCTTTTTCCAAGGTTGATATTATTACTTTAGGCAGCAGAACTACCGATACCTGTACTTAAGGATCTCTGACATTTTCCATTATAAGACCTTGTTTTTAGTGTCTTATTATTTTGCCAAACTTTAACCATTTGGACTGAAATTTTTGCTGCTCTGCCTTTGCCTCTGACTGAGTAGTTATGGAAAAGTTCATCTAAAACGGTTTAGTAATTTCTCATAACAAGATTAAGAAACATATGAAGTTTTGCCTATGTTAAAAACACATACAACAACTTTGTCAAGACACTCTAGTATAGTGGCTCTCAAACTTTTTTTGGCTGGGATTTTCCTTTGAAAATATTTCAAGCTGTGATGTCCCTTCCTGCCAAAAGTGATGAACCCCTCTGTGCCATGCCATCCTTACTGGTATGCGTGGGGGCTGACAGCTTGCGACTTTCCCATAATAACTTTGTGACTTCTTCAGGAGTCAGGACCTCCAATCTGACAATCCCTGCTCTAGTGCCTGTATGATTTGGAGCAGGGACTTAAAAATCTGGCCAGAAGGCTGTTTTGGTTTCAGGGATGCTTGTGTTTTCTCCATGAAAATCTGCACAAATAACACATAAACCTGTGGGAAAAAAAATCTCAGTTCACACAGGCTGGCTAGAGAGTTGGAGTGCAGCAGCTAAATTCTCCAAAAATTCCACCTGTAGAGCCCTGAAAATTGGCAGATATTCTCATTATATCTATGGATATCTGCATTCCTGCATGCGATGCAGATATTCACAGACCATTTCTTGCAGATGCAGATCAGATGTGGATCCACATTCACACAGAGCTTTATCCATCTGGAGTGAGCATGCTGCAACCTCTCTCAGCACCTCTTACATGCCGTTTAGACTGTATATGTCCCATCCCAGCAGAGCAGCAATGCATGCTCCAGTTCAGGACTGCAGGGACAGAACAGGGCTTTCCCTGAAATTGCTCTTCTGAGCTGCCCATAGCGTCCAGCACCAGATCTGAGAGCAGGGAGACTGGCTGTCCCATGTTCTCATTGTTCCCCATCTAGGCAGCTGGAGGGGAAGGAGTAAAGACAGGTGAGGGCAGGGAAGGGAGAAGATATGCAGAGCAGAAGGAAAGAAGTTGTGGAGTGAGAGGGACAGTGCCAAGAACCAGGGAAGCATAGGATGAGGGGTCCAAAAGGGACAGGAGTTTGATGAAAGGAAGGGGACAGGCAGAATCTGAGGGGTTAACAGCAGAGGCCAACTTAATTAATGCATTTCCTATCTTGTGATTGCTTGACTTTGCAACTTTAATGTTCTTTTAATATTGATTTTTGAACTATAACATATCCATATATTCACAGGCAAGTTGCCATTATGTACTGTATATCCACCCTGGCCTGAATTTGGCCTTCAGATGCATGCACAATTTGCCGTCAAAGACCAGGAATTGTATATGAGTGCAGACATAAGCTATACATTAAAAAAATGTCATATTATGTGCTTATTTAAACACACACATATGAAACAGAAATAGGATGCGCCGGTGTTAGAATGAATGAATATTAACCATCACCATGTTTAGTTGGCTTCGCCTCACACATATTTTGTTGCTTTAAATGCAACATGGTCAATGGTAATGGATGTATTAATGCCTACTAAAATCATTCTGTCTGATAGAGGCAGAAATAGGGGTCTCTCCAGAAGGGACTGCAAGTTACCATAATCCCAGGGATGCTCACACCATTCATCCTTTGCTGTCTCAGAACTTGGTGCCAGGTCAGAAAGGTGGAAAACATGTCAATCATAGTATCGTCAATCACAGCCTCAAGAGTTGTTAATATTTAGTTTCCTCCTCATTTTACTGCTACGTCACTCCTGTGCAAAAAGATAAATGCTTGAGATCAGCAACTGATAGGAGAGGGGGAAGCAGAAGGGAAGGTGAAATATGTCCATGGAGGCTGAGGAAGTGGATTTGAGACCATTTGCTTTGGAACATGAATCGTAGAGCTGTCTATCAATGTGTCTTTCACTTCCTGAATCTTGCTGCTTTCGTAAGTAACTGTGTGAAACAGATTTCCATCATTGTTTCCCCTAATCAGGCAGTTTAATGTTGAAACAGATGGTCATAGGCGGCTGGTTTCATTGCATGAGCATCTTTTTCTTTATTTGACTTTGCTTCATATGAAACTGTGGTAGATGCTATGAAAGGTGCAAACTGTAGCCAAAGGGACACATGCACAAGCTGTAGGATCTGTGTGCCTTTGCATTCCACTTCTTTGTTATTGCACTTTCATTATTTCTTTACTTCCATGAAAAAGGAAGCGTTTCTTTAACAGCACATATTATTTTATACATAAGCGCTAGAACAGTATGACAAATCTAAAGGAGAAGGGACTAGAGAAGAGTTGATACCCTAGAGGCTATAAATTTAGATATTGTAGTCTCAGCCTTTGGCAAATGCAACATTAGGAGAAGATGACATTTCACCTGCTTCTCTGGTAATTTAGAATGTGAACCGTGTGACAATAATGGGGAGAAGAACAAATGCATTGAATCAACTGGAGTGCAAGCGCATATGCAAGGGCTGGATTAGACTCCATAAATTGATCCATGTAAAAAAAATCTATCGAACATGCTTGCTTTCTTTGCTTCGGCCAATCACTTTTGAAGCAGGTTATATGATTATATATGGGAAGGGTAGTCCTTTGTGTGATTGTTTAATTGAATTATGTTGAAATTTAATTCATTTTGTGGTTGAATCCTTTCGTTTCTTTCAAGAATTCTCTCAGTCTTTGGAGGTTGGTCAAGGCAAAAGATTTTGCAACTTCCTCACCTTTACTATAAAAGTAAGAATGAAAAATATATCAGTTATAACAATATTAGTAATTTATGTGTCTGTCTTTTGAGAGGTTAACAGAGAAAACTTGATCCTGAAGTACAAGGTTGTGGAGGGTATAAGGAGTGAGATTTTATTTGCTCTAGTTTGTAATAAAATTTTCAATGACTTTCATGACCCTGGAGGTGGGTTGCAATCCATGCTTCGAGAAACTCACTGTTAGAATATTTATTTTGTATGGGCTGCACAGTAACTTCTTTTTGTGTAAGGAAAGAGAAACAACAATGTAGAGTGATTTGGAACATATTCTTTATCTGTATGTACCTGTAGTTATATCTGATTGGATCATGTGACAAGCTCTGCTCTGCAGTGGCATTATATATAAAGAAAAATACTGTTCCTCATAAAAAGGGCATCTGAATGTGGTTGTTAGTGGTTAACTATATTTGATGTTGAAGGACATCACAAAATCTGAGTGTTACAGGGCTTTCTTCTGAGCTAAATTCTGCCATTGTTACTCAAACTGAGATGCATTCATTTCCATAGGGCTGCTCACAGATTAATACACTACATAGACTCAGGATCTTTGTGAATATTAGGGTACCCTCATTATTATAACTGAGATATCACTAAACATCAATATTGCTGGCACATTTGAGGAGTTCATGCAGGAGCATGGTTTAATTTAGCTGATAAAACAGCCATCCATTCTCAGCCATCGCTATGGTTTGGGATAACTTCGCAGAGTGGTTTTAAATATTTACAATATTTAAAATGCCTCCAAATTTTGTAGGCTTAAGATGCTTTATGTGTGGTGTTTGCTATTATAGTGTAATGGCAAAAAAGAATGCAGACAGAGTGCCATGCTGAAATCGATGGGCAGAATCAATTTATAGGAATAAAATTCATATAAAGTGAGAACAAAATAAAATAAAACCACGTACAAGTAATCAGAATAAAACACATTCTATTTCCACTGGGTACTGCGTTTGAGTTCTCTCCCAGGATAGATCTCATTAGTTATGCACCTGAGCATTGATTTCATGTGAGCGGAGGTTGCCAGAATAGCTTGATTTTTCAGAGGTGCTGTGAACCCACAATTCCAGTTGACATGTGGTCACTCAGCACCCCAGGAATCATAACACTACTTACCTGCTATGGCTGTTTTTATTTTCTACCCCCAGCTCCACCATTTTTGCTCTTCCTCTTTCTAACTAATCAAAAAGTCCTTCTTTTAACTCTGAGCTAGATCCTGATACCATTCCTCAGGTTCAATAGAATCATATCTCAATGTAATCAACCATGGAGTAATGTCCTGCCCAGTGTGTGAAAATGGCAGCAGAATTTGGTTCTTTGATGATAAAAGATCCCTGCTCCTGCATGAACTCCTCAAATGTGCCAGCAATATTGATGTTTATCCCCTTGCACACCAAATTATAAAAATCAGGAGTTTCCCTACTCAGAATTTGAATTAGCTCAAGTCTTAATTTGTACCATCAGTAGACTTGTCCTTCCCAATGTGATCAAACTCCAAAAGCCGAGCATCTGGAGCAACTTCAAGATTTCTATTCCTGAGTGGACACAAATTGCATGCAAGACATAATGGGGACTAAGGATCATGCTGGGAGTGAAACAACTTCTCCCCCACCTTCTTAGTTTGTGTTATCGACACTATGTTAATGCAGCTATGTGGGAAAAGACTGTGTATTCAACCAGTCAGATACTGAGAGCTCCTGTGTGGTGTCAGGTGCTCCCACCTCCCCAGAGTAAGTTCATGAAATGGTTACCTGCTATCTTTTTTTACCCTGACACTCTTAATCATGCAGGCAATTTTACCTCTGTAAGTAATTCCATAGAGTTTAGAGGGACTTCTTGGTCTGTGTCACATGAGTAATCACTGCAGGACCTCAAGTTCACAAAGTTGGATGAAAGGCGAGACCAGGGATCCTCGGTAGATATAGACCCAAGATTTAAAGTTCAGATTGGGGTCCAAATGCTCTCAAAGTTTAGGAGTGTTTGGATGGTCGATTTTGATTTGGAACACTGTAGTCATAGGAGGTGGCTATGAATATCGTTCTGTCTCATGGTCCTCTGCTGAGTTGTAATAACTTCTCACTTATTTCTCCAGCCATCCACCGCCTCAGTGGAAGCCAACAAAAGCTGATTATTCAGTCCTCTTCCAGTACTCAATTGCAACTTATATTAAGACGGCCAACAGGGTAAAAATGTAACCCATTGGTCTAAATGGAGAGTTTCCCTTTAAGAGATCTCTTGGGTCAGTGTTGCAAGGCAGATTTAGCTGTTTAGAGGAGAAGTTTCTGGTGTGTGGGGTGCCAGCTTTGAGCATGCTCCACAGGGTCCCCTGCTGCTTGCTGCTGGAGTGAAATGCCTGAGAGCCAGCAGCCAGGGTGGTTGGATTGAGAGGAGCCCACGTGCTCTGTGCACAGGGAGAAGCGAGCCAGGAGCAGACAGCAGGCTGTTTCCCCCAACTCTGAAGCATTTTGCTTCAGTGGTGACTAAGCAGAAAGCTGGCTGAAGAGCAGTGATCCCAGCAGAGGAAGAGCAGGGGTTTGCCTGGGAGATTCCAGCAGACAGAGAACAAGGAACTGCTTCTTCCTACTCAAGTCTTTGAGTTTAGCATACAGAGACTATCGCTGAGAGCCAGGTGAACTCCACCAGAACTTTGGCACAGTTGAGTGGATAGTGTTTCTGAGGGGCTGCTCTGTTTAAATTCATTGTTTTCTTTTTTTATGTGTTGTGAAATAGTAAATGTGAGGTCCCAAAATTAGCCACTTCTTGTTATAGATTTAGATGGTAGTCATTCTTCTGTTTCTTAAATCATATGATTTTTAAAGTTAATGTTTAATAAAACTCATTACTTTTTTTCTTTGCTTTGAACAATCTTTGTTGTGAGTCCTTGGAGACTGAATCCTGGGTCTCCAGCTGCTTCTTAGGAATTGGGTTAAATTTTCTACGTGGCACTGGAGAAAGACAAAGCGTGGTGAACTCTAGCCCACCTGAAGGTTACAAAAACACCAGCAAATGTATCTGCCATAATCACTTCTGCTTTCTGCCAAAGGAAGGAAGTGCTATGAGAAGCCATACATATGGATAAGGGAAAGGCTAACAAATCGCTGGGAGAAGGAACAGGTAGCTTTTCAATGTAGGAGTGTGCATGCATAGGAATTATTAATCTGGAACATTAACTGGAAAGGTATAGCAGTGTTGAATACAAAGATCACTTTCTGACTGGTACATAGCTTGCATGTCTCTCGCTGATCCTTCTCAGTCTTGGCTTGTACAGAATGAGGGAACAACCGAATGATACACACACACTTTGGAGTGATACAGATGACTACAGTAGGCAGCAGAGAGTCTGGTTCTCTAATGGTTAGATTCTCATAATTCACAATAAATAGAAATAAAAATGTATCTTGTACTCCTCTCTCGTACCCCAAGATAAACACATACAGGGTATCTCAGATACTATGGGTGAAGTATAAGAAAATAGATGCAATAGACAGTTGGATTCATAGGCAGAGTTGAGAAATGTGGCTCTCAACCAGTAGTTTGTATATTCCTGAGGATAAGCAGAGCTCTTCCAGGGAATACATCACTTCATCCAGATATTTGCCTAATTTTACAACGGGCTACATCAAAAGTTTTAGCAATGTCAGTACAAACTAACATGTCATACAGAGAATGACTTGTTTATTCTGCTTTATATACACTATTCGCTGAAATGTAAGTACAATATTTATATCCCAATTGATTTATTTTCTAAGTAGCTGGTAAAACCAAGAAAGTACGCAATTTTTCAGGAATAGTGTGCTGTGACACTTTTGTATTCTTTTCTCTGATTTTTCTGAGCAACTAATTTTTAAGTGAAATGAAACTTGGGGTACACAAAGCAATTCAGGGTTCTTAAAGGGATACAGATGTCTGAAAAAGTTGAGAACGTCAGTGCTGGAATACGAGCTGAAATTGATCCGCGTGCTGAGTTTTCTCTCCATCATAAGTGTGAGCACTGAGAAACCCTAGCTCTTAAAGTTGGAAGAAGTTGTAATCACCTGCAGTAAATGAAACATACCTGTTTAACTCAGGGGCATGTGATAAAAGTTCTCACAACATTGGAGGCCAAACCAAACCAAACCAAACAAAAAAACAAAACAAAACCCACCCTAAAACTACATTTTCCTGAATCTGTGAAAAAGACAACTCCCCCCTCCGCCCCCCTCCCCTCAACCTGGAATATTTTAGTGGACTCCAAAGGCCATTTTCTCATGCAGACACCACTTATTTTGCTAAGAGAAGTTCTTTTCACTGTGCAAGAGGGTGCATTTCCACCCTGAGGAGATCTTTCCGGACACAGTTCACTAAACCAATAGAGCTCTCTGCACTATGCATTTATCGAAAGATATGCCAAATTCACATACTGGATAACATCCTTATTTTCTGCTGTGGGTTCAGTCACAGGGACCAAATCATGGCCTTTCACTTTAGATGACTTTCATTACTGGTGAAGGAACACAGCGAAGGAAAGTCAAATAATAACCTGTATGAAAAATTAAAGAGGCAGTGTGCAGTGTGGGACTAACCCTTTCCCAGAAACCTTGAATTAACTCAAGCACTGCTCTCTAGACCCTCAGGTGCCGGGGGCGGGGCCAGAAACCAATGGCTCCTTTTCCCTGCTGGCCCTGCCTCCGAGCATGGCTCCTGTCCCCTGCTGGCCATGCTCCCAACTGGGGATCAGGACCAGCAGGGGACAGGAGCCGTGTGCGCAGTTGCTTCCATTCCTTGCTGGCCATGTTCCCAACTGGGGATCAGGACCAGCAGGGGAGAGGAGCCATGGTGCACACAGCTCTTGTGGTCCAGGCCCTGCTGGGGGATGGGGCCTGCAGGAGAAGCAGCCACGGCGCCATGTACCGCTGGCAATAGGCGTACGTGCCAGGTTTGGCATGCAGACCCCTGATCTAGACAAAAACAGAAGGCTCCATATATTTAAAGGTGCAGGACACAGAAAAGAGTATCAGAATATCTCCCCTACATTTGTATATTCACATACACACCAGTCTAACTCATTCACTGCTCAGTTTCAAGCCCTGAAGAATGTTCCAAACATGGCCATGGCCGTGTTGAGAATTCCCAGGCGCGGAACTCTGTGTCCGATCTCTTTTTTGTCCCTTTACACCTGGGAGCTGATTCCTCTTCCCTCAAAACATTGTCTTCTCATTAGGAGCAGGAACAGAGTCTGCGATGGTAAGCTGATGAGCAATCAGTTCAAATGGTTGGTATAGCAGTTTGGCGTAGGGCTGTTAATATGAATGGAAAATGCTGGCTTATTAGAACCATTACATGCTGCACTCTGGATGACCTGCCAGCGAGATATTTATTTCCAAAACTCACTGAATATTTATCCTTCCTGCGTGAAAATAAGCCTAGACGAGTTTAGTCAGCCACCTGCTCAGTGCATAGATTTCATCCTGTTTTGATAATTTTTTTAAGAGAATGCGCTGATAGATAACGCTCCTGCCATAACCACTAAGGACAGGGCTGGAGGCAGGGTGTCACAGTCAGGGCCCTTGCAAGAGTTGTCCAGCAATTGCACAGAAAGGTGGTCCCAATTATCAAGGCACATGTTACTGCCCCTTCAAAGAGAAGGCATGTGCCCTGCTGGATATCACACACAGTAGAGCTGGCGGGGTCATGGTTTTCCCTTCCTCTGAAAATTTTAGAGATTTTCAAATAGTTTCCACTCTGCAGTGGGATGAAACTGACACCTTTCAATATTTTTTTTTTCTGAGAAAAATCAGGGGGAGAAAAAGGATGTTATTCCCTAGGCAAGAGGCAGGTTCAAGTCCCTGCTCTACTTTATTTGGTTATGCTGTCAGGCTAATTAACCAGTCTACAGTATGGCTTTCTCCGACTGCAAATTCCACCCGGGATGCAAGAAACCTCTCCTGGCCAATGCTTAGTTGCAACTGACTCCTACAACCTATTTTGGTTTTGACAAGTTGGCATTTTCTCACCTCCCCAAAATAAATAAATAAAACTGCTGAAAAATCCCACTTGGCTCTAGCACAATCTACTTGCTAGATGGCTGGGTGCCTTGGAAAATCCAATAGATTATGACCATTTGCAGCCTTCCCATGTGGCCCACCTGGTTCTTTGCTGGTCTAGGCTGGAACCCTGCTTTGCTAAGCATGGGGGAGAAGTGGGGAAATAGTCTCTCTGCTAAAATTCTCTGTGCATATCTCTCTCCCACATTGGAGCCCACAAGCAGAAAAGGCCAGGAACCTTTCCTTCAGAATGCATGGCTGAGGGAGCGTCCATCACTGAGGATTATATCCTACCCTTTGTATCATTTGTGCAGGAGAAGGGCATAAAGAAGGCATCTGAGAAGCTCCCTTTGGAGTGGGTGTCAGAAGAACCTTGTTAGATCCAAATCTTGTAGGGGGCTCCAAAAATGAAAAGCCTTCCGAGCCAATCTTTATCTGGGGGCAGATCCTCAGCTATGAAGTTGATGGGGCCTGGCCAGTTTACACCAGCTGAGGATTTGTTATTTGATGTAAATTAGCCTAGAACCACTGACTTCAACAGAGCCTGACTCAATTAGGCCAGCTGAAGATCTGGCCCTATATAGTGGGGGCTTCATGATGGAGTGGTACTGCCCGCAGGCCAGGACTCTGCACAGTTTTCATTCCTACACCCCCCACACCAGGGCTAAGCACCTGCACGGCACATTTCTTGTTGTAGGCGCTTGGGAACACCCATCCAGAATGTGACTTCATAGCTGAGCTGAAGAAAAATGAGATTGAATGTCTGAGGGATGCCGAGGACCATGGAAACGAAACCGCAGGTATTGCGTGTGGTAGCTCAAAGGGGCTGCATGTTACAGAGTGAAGTGCAAATTCGCCAAGGTTGTGAGCATCAGTTCAGAGAAACAAATGAATCCGCCCCGCTTGGTTCTAGGCCTCAGCTCAGATCCTTGAATTCCTTCCACTAACTCACAACCAATTGATTTGGTCTTTCATTCAATGACCTACATCCCCTCCCCCACTCTATCTCACCGTTCAGCTCTTCTACCAAATTCTGCCATCCCTAATCTCTTCATTTCTTTCTCCCACTCCTGATTCTGTGCCCTTTGCCAGGCAGCCCAGGAGGCATGAAATGGTTTCCCAACCTAAAGGTACCACACCTTGCATTCCCAAAGTCTGGGCTTTCTTGCTGCCTACAAGAAGTGAGCTAGAAGAAGGAAAAAAAAAAAAAAAAGAATGGGACCATTGGAGAGATACCATAATGTGAACGCGCTTCATTCCCCCCACCCCTGCCGACACACTGTCCCTCACTGCGTTGCATCTAAAGTTAGACTTTTCACGCATAGATATAAATGTATTTTAAAATGTCTTTTTCCTCCCCTGGCAGGCTGCAGGACAATATGGGACATGATACTGTGCTGGCCATACACAGAGGCTGGTGAGACTCTTGCGCTGCCCTGCCCAACGGTCCTCTTTCATTTCCTCAAGGAGCCAGGTGAGGCAGCGCCATGGGTCACCTTTACTGGTTTATTTTAATGTTGCCCGGGGCCATTGTGCTCACGAAAGTGAGGGACCGAGAAAGCAGCTTACAAGTGTGTGGACCCGGCTGAGCTAAGCAGAGTGTTCCCCTCTTGATTTTAACAGGAACTGAGCTCTTGCTCAGTTCCCATGATGGGGCCTGGTCCTGCTGGCCATATTTAAGGCCTGAGTTGAAGTCAGTGGAAAGATCCCCATTGGCTTAATTAATGGGCTTTGGGATGAGTCCATTGGGTAAAACACCCTGGTTGAGTTCATCCGCAGTGGTCAGGAATCCAGCCCAGGCTCAGAGGAGATTCAAGTGATGATAGAGCGTGGGATGAGATGAAAGGAAGAGGAACGGAGTGATGTGGTTGTTCCTTAGGCCAAGGGTTAAGATGAGCAGCAAAACCCTGAGCCAGGAGCAACACTGTCGAAAACAGGCATACCCCAGTGGAAATCAAAAACATTACGGTGACTTGTCCCAGCAGTGAATCTGGCCTAGAGACTCACTACAAACAAACATGTGAGAGAGGAGGGGAAATGATCTTCCAGGAAAGATCTAGATTTGGCATTTTCAAAAGGAAAAATTAATCTGCGAAGCTCAACCTCTTGCTTCCCTGGCAGTGCCTGACACGTTAGTTATAAACGAAGGATAAGGCTGAGCCCTTTCATCTGCACGGCTTCATTTCCTGTGCCGGGATTCTTAGGTTTATCCTTGATCCATCTCATAAACCTTTCTGCTGAAAGCCCCTTGATAACCAGCAGAACAAACCAGTCACACCAGAGAAAGCAGCTGTTAATACCCAAAAGATGTTAACACTAAGGAGGGAGTGGGTGCAGGGGAGGGGAAAAAGAGAGTGGGTTCAATAGAAACAGGAGGTCAGAAAGAGTACAAAAATAACACTTAGAAAGGCTACAGGAGGAAGAAATAGTCATACTGTAACCGGGGTAATGGGACATTTTTTATAGCGAGAGTGCAGACAGCCATTGACCAAATGATGAACCCTGTATATAATGGAAATCACTTCAAGCCAGGGGGTGCAGCCATCCTAGATCCAGTATCTATGGCTATGTCTACACTTGCAAATTAGGTCGACTTAAAGAGGCTGTCCACACCAGGCTTTCATTAAGTCGACTTAAAAAATTCCTTAAGTCGACCTAATGAAAGCTTAGGTCGACTTAATAAGAACCACCGATTAGGTCGACTTAACCCTTAGGTCGACTCCTTACATCGACCTAAGCACAGCATGGACGCTTAAGTCCACTTTATTAGGTGGACCTAAGGGCAGTTAGGTCGACTTACTAAGTCCTCATTCAGGGGAAGCACTTTGTTAAGTCAACCTAATAAGGTCGACTTTACAAAATCGACCTAACTTTTTGTAGTGTAGACATAGCCATCTATGAGTGGGACACAACTACAAGATGGATCATTTCTGTCTGAAAAACATTACCACAACCACAATCCTTCTCTCTACAGCCTTGGTGATATTTTATAGAATTACCTCAAAAGTGAGAAGAACTTTTCTTTGCTAGTCCCTGACGACTCATGCTGGCCCCTAACAGAAAAGCAGTGACTCAACAGGAAACCTAAGAGAATGATGGGGGACAAAGCCATTGGCTACATCAGTGGTTTCCAACTTATGGCCTGCATGCGAAACGTCTTTCAAAGTGGTCCGCCACCCCGCTCCTGCTGGCTGCAGAAAGGAACTGCTGCCTAAGGACCCAGGCGGAGTGTGCTGCCATGGGGCTAAAACAGGTGCAGGCTTCTTGCTGCAACCAAGGCGATGGGAGATCCATGCTCTCCTCCTCCTGGTGTAGGAGGAAGTGTGGTATGATGCCCCACCTGGGTTCCTAGGAGCTGGGGTGCTGGCTGAAGGCAGAGGGAGGCGAGCACTGATCTCCATCCCCTCGGCTATAGAAGGGAGCCATTGCTTAGGGACCCAAGTGGAGGGCAAAAAGCTACAGGATTCATGTAGTTCCTCTGCTGCAACCAGGTTGAAGGGAGATTCCTCACTGGACTCCTTCCGTCCTGCTGCAGTGGGAAGAGGTTGGGGGCGGGGGGGGGGCTGCTAGTGAAGACTGGTGGCCTTTCAGGGTTGTCCAAATGATATCTGTGGCCCTCGATCCTAAAAGGCTGGGGATAGTGGTCTGTACAGTGCATGTTACTGTGACGCAAAGTGTCAAGTCCAGACATTATTTCTGTATTCCTGATCAAAGAGCCCTGTGGTATAAGCAAAATGCATCAATCTCTTCATTTTTGTAGCGATGTTTTACGGACTTCTCTGCAAAACAATTACGTTTTCTATTTGACTTAGCATCCCATTGAAGTGGCTCCAAAGAATTAATTTTCCTGCCCGCATGTAAAAATCTACAGTCTACAGGGCCTTGAAAAATGTAACTTTTAACACACGCTCCTGTCCCTTTTCATCACTTGTACGTATTTTGCTTTTGTCTAAACCAGAGGAAGATGTCAAGTGAAATACAAATTATGTTGTCGTGTTTAATAAAACAGTCTCCCAACCGTTAAAAAACAGCTGTAGCTTCTTTTGAAAGTGTTGCTTAAAGAGATTGCTTGACGTTAATAAATAAATAATAAATAAAGAACCAAAATAAACTTCTCTAAAGCCAGTTTACAAAGGTGGGACACAGGCCTCCTAATAGGCTGCCCACTTATAAATTGCAAAGAACATTTTTGGTTGCAGGACACAGTAAAAAAGTGAAATTTAAAAGAGAGAAGCTATAGCAAAAGAGAGAGGTACAGACTGTAGCCTCTGATACCGTTATCTCAAAAACCACCTCCTATCCTACATCTCCTCCTCCTCTGCTCCAGCCTTTTTTAAAAAAAAATCTAACACCGCCATACATTTCTGCTAAACATGCTGTTTTTAATCACATCAAAGCTTTAAAAAAGGAACTGTCATAACCTTCTAAAACTTTACCATGAAAAACGGCACGGAGGGTGCGTCTACACTTACAAATTAAGTTGATTTAAGCCTGCTTAAATTGACTTAATTTAATCTGCGTCTACACTACAATTTCCTTAAATCGACTTAAGCTGCTGCTTAAGTCGACTTAAGGAAATTTAAAGTTGACTTCATAAAACCTAGTATAAAGTCGACTTTACTGGCTAAGTCGACTTTATAAAGTCGACTTAGCCAGTGTGGATGCAGATTAGCTCTAAATCGACTTAAAGTCGACTAAAAGGGCTCCAGGGCTCCCCCACTGCCCTCCCTGCCAGGGTGGCTGGTACAGCCTCAGCCTGGTGTCCCCCCCCACAGGGCAGGACACAGCCCTGCCCACCTCGTTCCTATAACCTGCCATTGT
This sequence comes from Pelusios castaneus, assembly GCA_007922175.1. Classification (NCBI taxonomy): domain Eukaryota; kingdom Metazoa; phylum Chordata; order Testudines; family Pelomedusidae; genus Pelusios; species Pelusios castaneus. Next base: position 1,734,338 of record ML685847.1, on the reverse strand, counting down.
CCCTGTCCTGCTCAGCCCCCATTGTACCCCAGGTACAATGGTGCAAATGCTGAGCCCCCTGCACTTGGCAAGGGGTGCCCCCCCTGCTACTGTGGACCAGTCCCAGGTCCACCTAGCCCCTACAAGTCGACTTAGGTGTCCAGTGTGGATGCTCTAAGTCGATTTGTCAGGCTCCCCTTTAAGTCGACTTAATTTTTGAGTGTGGACATGCTAAGTCGACGTATTTGGCCAAGTGTAGATGTAGCCGGAGAGATGAGAGCTGCCCAGCATTTTAGGGAAGCATTGGTAAATAACTGAAATATTTTGGTTTTTTGTTAATGAAACAATTTTGTAGGCACTCTTTGTCAGTTGCCATGTTTTACCATCAGCACGCATTTGTCATACAAGAGAATGTCCCAACTTCATGGGACCTTATTTCTCCCATAGGTGGGCTGATTTTTCTAATCCCTTTTTCACAGGCTATCAGAAATAGTGAATAAGTAGGATTCTTGAAATCTTTGGAGGATGTCAAACAGGGAGATATTTTGCCACGACAGCACCTGCAAAGCAACAGATACAGTCTGCGGTTTCATTTATCATAGCATTGACAAATTCCTAAAGAATGATCGTTTTCTGGTCTTAGTTAACACTTTACATTTTGCTTTTACACAAGATGTAACCCTAGATAGTTTGCAGCATTGAATGGCACCAGACAGACGAATAACCTGAGCAAGTGCTGACGTGTTTTGATTTATTAAAGCCCTAATGCAAAAGGATTAGGGAAGGAGCTAAAAGATATAGCTGAACTGGGAGAGTTAGGGTTAGGGTTAAAGAAATATGAAGATAGGGGGAGGGGTGAGTTTTTAACAGTTTCTGATAGTTTGTCTTTAAAGCTTTATTTGATGTGATTAAAGCAATATGGTTAGCAGAAGCCTATGGAGAGGACGGATGTTTTAGATTAAAAAGAGAAGACAGTAAAGAAGGAGGAAAGTTTGGGGTGGGGCTGTTTCTTCAGATAAGCGTCATAGGCTACAGTCTTTATCTCTGTCGTACAGGGAGCCACAAAGCTATGACTTTTATCTTAAATTTACTTTAAAAATATATATATATACATAGGAATCAAAAACTTCCTTTGCAATTTACAAGTGTGGAGTCCCGTACGTCCCATCTTTGCAAATCAGATTTAAGGACGTTTCTGTTTGGTTGGGGTCTTTTGCATGTTAGGCAACTCAATTATGTGAATCTTTCAAAACAAACTGTCAAGTATTTCTGGCTACCTACCTTGTTTATATACACCGGCTGTGTTCATCAGAAGATCCTTTAATGCTCTTTCAGGCATGGTTAAAGCTAGTTTAAAGAAGATATTTTACACACAGTGCCACGTAGTGGCTGAAACCCTATATTACACTTAACATTCCACTGTATCTCTCGCTTTAAGTTCTACATTCTAGCCATTAACGGTTTTTACACCATCGCTGCCCTTGACATTCAGTAAATATCAGCCTATTGAACATCTCTGAATCATACTGTTTTTCTAACCACAGGGTTCAAATGCCTAGTAACTTGGTATTCTAGCTGTCCATTAAAGGCCATGACTGGGAGTAGATGGTTTTTAATCTATGACGAAGTGGGATTTTCTCCCACGAAAGCTTGAAGAATACTGTAGCTCCTTTCACTTTGGGGAGGAAGTCATCCAGTGCTGGAAGGATATATATATATATTTTTCTCTCACGACTGTTTAATTAAGTCTTTTAAGATCCACATTTTCATATTTTGCCATTTTTCTTAATTACTGGTACCATTGTGGTACACCATGCCATTGGTTTAGAGATTTTCTCCATTATGCTAATCCACTCCATTCTCTTTGACTCAGTTTCCACTTTATGAAGTAATGGGCTAAGAATCCTATGAGGTGTGTGTACACTCTATGATTCAACATTGTCTCTTCAAGGTTATTGTACTGGATATCCTTTCAAAAGAGCAATATCAACAAATATTCCATTGTGTTCTTCCACCTTTTTCCTTAGATCCATAATGGTTGCTATATTGTGGCTGAGAAAGCTGTTGTTCTGTGGTCTTATGATCAAGTACACTCTGAATGCACAGCTTTTATCTTTGTAAGTTGTTTTTGTGGTGAACTGGCCCATGCAAAATCCAATTCAGAATCCCTCCAGGTCTTCTCAGAGCTGTATCAGGTGACCTCAGCTCTGAGGGGGTTTGAAGATGATCGTAAGGTCCTTCTGTGATGACTGTGATGTTAGCTCCTGAGTCACTTTTAAAGTTACTATTCTTGCCATAATATACAGCTTCAGTCTCCAGGCAGGCTTTTTGTCATCAAAAGTGACAAATCCCAGAAATAATAAGTCTTGGTTATCTATAATAGGAGTCAATTCCCTGACTGATTTGTTGTGTCAGACTACTGTAAAATGTCCATATTTCATACATGTATTACACTGGGCATCCCTGGCAGGACACCCATCATTTCCTGGGCTATGACTTTTTCATATCTTGTGCATGTAGGCTGGAATATGCCCCTTTTAGCCTGGGAGTTCTTTTTCCTGGCCTCAGGGGTTGTATGGTAATGCCTTTTAACACTGAAGTGTTGGTTTACTATATTTACCATTTTTTGTTTGATTTGTGGTATTTTTCCACGCTGGGAAACAGGGTGTAGCCTGGCTGGGCCCCTGACTCTCCAGGGTGGACCTGGCCAGTCCTGCTCCTGGTCATGTGACTGGAAAGCTTCCTGACAATGCACCAGTTGCCTCATAAATGGAGCGTCAGGAGGAGGAGGAAGGGGGAAAGACAGCCTGGCCTCTACTGCACAAAGACAGCCTGGCCTCTACTGCAGTGGCTGCCCAGTGCTGGAGCTAGAGGGGCAAAGAGCAGCCCACCGCCACCCGTCTGCCCTTAGCGCTGCCGCTCATGGCCGCCAGCTGCTGGCTGGTCCCCGGTCATGATGGCAAACTCACACTAGTGCTTGGTGGTGTGGCGGGCAGGGGTGAGTGGGCCTGCTGGCCAACAGGGCGGGCCCATGCCCATCTGGACCCACCCATAACTACACCCCTTTTGAGAAACTCACTGAGGCAAAACTTTTCCAAACTGGAGGTGTAACAAAGCCCTAGTTCTGTGTTGCAAAATAATAATTATTTAATTGTGGAAATTATAGTCACTTCCTATTCTTGATCTCTCCAAGTGTAACGTATAGCTTCAATGTAACAACATGCTTCCACTATTTTTAAAAGGCTGTTGTAATATTGCTTTCAAATACTTTACTTCAAATATCATATTTCATTTTAATCCTATGATTAAACAATTCTTTTGCTGAAAATGCTACAAAACTTGGCAGTCTTAAGAAAAAAAGGAGGAGAGGGGATAGGGATATGTTTCTTCACATAAATGTGACAGAGCACACATCCTTTATTTCTCTTTCATGCAGTTACAAATCTGGAGCTTGTCTTATTAAACATTTTTCATTATGGTAAAACTCTTTTATAATTTACTATACTAACTCCCCAAATCTTCACACTTTACAAATGAGATCCCGTAAACTAGTGTCAATCGGATTTAAATTAAAAAAGCATTGTATTAATTTAGATGGAATCTGGTGTTAACGTAGCCCAGTCACTTTTCAACATTAAATAGTTGTTAACAAAGTTGGGGTTTGGTACACAGAGGCCTGGGAAACACATGATGAAAAAGCCTTTAAGCTTTTCATTAAAGATACAGAACAGATGGGAAAATAGTTAAAGCATCTGAAATGTGAAAGTATTGAATGATATTTTCATTTTAACAACATCTCTTGTTCTCTTTCCCTTTAACTGGACAGAGTTTTTAGACAGATTAAGCCCTCCCTTGACAGCCTTTTACGTGGCATTTAGAATGGCAACAACTGTCCTTCTCAGGGAAAAAAGAAAACGTTAGCTGAGGTCAAAGGCGACTCTGGAGTGAGCGCAATTTGTTGCTTGGCTTCTACTGATCATGCTCCCATGGAAACATCTGCTGAGGCCACTGCCCTCACTCTGCCCTCCACTATCAGCCGGTACAGGTGATCTTTGGTTGGGATGGACTGATGCTTTAGTTGCTGGGGTTGTTGAAGTCCAGTTCCATTTCCTAGAAGACAAAACAAGACAAAGCCACACAAACGAGGGGAAGGAAAGAACAGGAAAGACAGAAAATTCCATTTCTCTCTCTGGTGTTGACTTTCACGCACAATCTCACAGGCAGAGCAGACAGTCTGATTAGATACTCCGAGAGCTGGCCAACTTGTACCAGCATGTTGCTGATTAGAGTATTGCTTTTATTGTCCTCTTTCTGATCATGGACTTGCAGACGTGTTCCAAAAGGTAAAGTATTGGTTGGCTAAATCAGACTCTTATTAGACAAAAGGAAAATGAAGAGGGATCAGAGAGATGGGGAAGAAGAAGCATACCCAACGGAGACAGAAGAAAGGAAAGATGCTAAGTCTTACATCTCAGGTGGTGATTGGGGACAGTCTGAGCTGATGGAGGGGGGTGGTATCATCTGGTTCCCTCTCTCTCTGGATCAATCTGTTCACAACATCTGTTAGGATTGGGACGAAGAAGGTCCAGGGTTCCAGAAAACCCTTACAAGCTGCACCTCTTTCAAGAATGGCTCCCATGTGCTCTTCTGTAGCAGAAATATAAGTCCTTCCTACCCCTCTGGCTACCAGTGATTGTTACCTATGCCCATTATGGAGCACCTTAATAGTAAACTACCTAATACTGCTTCTTTCTGTTCTGATATGGAATTAATCTATTAATAATATTATTTATCTGCAGAGGCAGACTTTGGCTATTAGGGGCCATAGGCGAAGGCCCGTTGTGGGGCCTCCTATAGGCCCACTGGGGCCCCCCTCTGTGGCCCTGTTCCCCCTTCCCCCAGTCTCCCCTTGCTGCCCCGCCCCCTCCTCCGGCCCCAGTTCCCGCCTCCTGCTGCCGACCAAGGCAGATGGGCCTTTTGGGATAGAAAAAGCAGGCAATGGGGCCCCTTACTGCTTGGACCCCTAGGCGGGTGCCTGCTTCACCTATCCCAAAAGCCACCTCTGTTTATCTGTACCTCTGTAGTGCCCAGTAATGTTAGTCAAGGAGCAGGACTCCTTTGTGCTAGGTGCTGTACAAACACAGAACTAAAGGATGATCCCTGTCCCAGTGGGCTTAAAATCTGATGTATGGCTTTGATTAGTAATAAACAAGTATTTCTTGCAGGCCTGGTAAGAAGAAACTGTACAGAGAAGGGTTGGTCTGATCCATTCCCCTCCTACCACATTGCCTGTCCAGTGAACGATGAGATTCCAATTGAGGAAGTAAGTCTATCTGAACAAATACCGTTTAGAAATGTGCTGGCACTAAAAGAGTACCTTTCTATTTCAGAAATTCACTGGGGATATACACTTAGTTGAAGCAGTAAAACTCTCACTATGTATATAATGCCACTGCATTTTTACTCTGGCCACTGGCCCTGTGAAATTATTAATACTATTTGTTGTTCGGGTTAAGAGAGCAGTAATTAAGACACTTTATAGATCCAACAAAGAGTCCTGTGGCACTTTAAAAGATTAACCAATTTATTTATCGCATGAGTTTTCATAAATAAATTGGTTAGTCTTTAAAAGTGCCACCAGACTCCTTTTGTGTCTTACTGAACTAGAGTAACATGGTTTCCCCTCTGGAACTTAGAGAGCTACAAGAAAGCTGAGTCAGAAAAATATACGGTCAGTTCTTCAGATGTTGTCAATTCCTGTAGCTTTATTGAACCACTCTAGGGTGTCAAACATGTGGCCCATGGGCCGAATGTGGCCTGCAAACATCTTCCATCTGGCCCATGACTGTGCTAGGCAGGACCACGCGCTCTTCCTAACACAGAGGGAGAGTGTGTGTGGTCTAGCATAGCCAGCCCTCCGCAATGCTGTGAGAGTGTCAGATCTTGCAACATCATGTAGTGCTGGATATGTGAGACTGTGCGCCACGAGACCCCACTCTCTCCCTAACAGAGAGAGTGGTATTTTAAAGTGCAGTTTCGCATGTTGCAAGAGTGTTGTAGTATTTCAATTTATTGTATGTGCAGCCCACTTGAAGTACACTGAAGTCAAATCTGGCCTGCCATAGCAAATAAGTTTGACACCCCTGAATTACATGGACATACACCAGCTGAAGAGATGGTACACAATGTTTGCGAAGCCTGGGACTGATGCTTCAAATATACTCAATAATCGGCCTGAGGCATTGAGAGAATCCCTGCAGCAATATGGCAAACAAGCCTTCTTTTCACCAAAATTTCAGGGTCAAGACAATTTAACCAGTAAAACAGAAGAGGCTGGATTCCTGCTTCTCACCTAATCTAAGGAAAATAAATCATATAAGCAGCCATAGCAAAGTAAGAGGAAATCTGGGCTGAGGCAAACTGCTGTGCCCAGATTCTGATCTCTGTGACACAGGTGTGAACCCATTGACTTCACCAAAATTACTCTGGATTCACACCTGTGTAATTTAGATTAGTATTTGGCCGATTTTTTCCCCCAGTTTGATTCAGAAAGCCATTGCCACTTTAATCTTGTCTGCAAAGGAAAGTTTTCCCCCTTTAAGTATACCTGTGCTTATGTACAAATGTGCTACAGCTATTTTTGGACAGGAAATGCAATAAGCTGTACTTGCATAAGGCACTTTAATAACAGTAACATTGCATCCATCCTAGGCCAGATCTGGCAGAAGTCCTTAGCATAGTTAGTTACACCAGGAAAGCTGCACTCTGGCTGGTATAGCTTGTTTCGCTCATGGGAGGTCATTTTTCTACACTGGTGCAAACCAAATTTTTGCTGGCATAAACTGCAGCCACACTAGGATTTCTTTGTTATTTCCATACTAGCAAAACACCCCTAGAATAGACATAAGATAGGGTCGTACAGGTATCTCTGTATTTATAAAAAAATTAGAACCCCAACTGATGAAACTGTACTGGCATTAATCTTGTGTGTTGATCTGGCTTTATGGCTGATTCTCCTCTCCCATTAACTCCCCTGAAGTCAATCAGAAGTCTCCCCAGTAGGGTAAAGCTGGTAGAAAACAGCAAGGACTCAGACACTTACTGTTTGTGCCCACAGAGACAACAGAGTCCAGTGGCACTTTTAAAAACTAACAGATTTATTTATCGCATGAGCTTTCGTGGGAGAAAATCCCACTTCGTCAGATGCTTTGAAGATGGGAAAGTTACAGAACTTTAAAAGTGCCACTGGACTCTGTTGTCTTTCTACAATAGACTAACATGGCTACTCATTTGACGTTTGTGCCCAGTAGATGGTGCTAGCTGGGTGAATGAAAGTAGGATTCTGTTTTACTTGGTGAAGTTAATTTCTGATGGCAGAGAGAGCTTAGTCCATTCTGTGTGATGGATGGATTTTTGTTGTCACCTTCACATTATTTCCTCACTGTTTGTCAGTGTACTGTTTAACCTGGGCCTTGCTTTCCAGCTGGCTGATCTGTAAATGCAGAAATGCAACCCTTGAAATTCCTTCCACTCCTTGTGCAAAAACAATCATAGCATAAGCCTGCTGGGTTTTTTTGCAGTTGTCCTGTTCTTTCTTCTCAGTTGACTCTGTGGTCTACTTGCTTCTCCACCCAGGGAGTGGATTATTGCCTGATCATGTCTTTGTTTTGTATCTGATTTGCAAAGAATCTATGCCATCTGGGATGAGCTCTACCTGGATTTGCTGCTGAAGGTCCCATATTTGAGTTTTAGCTGGACAAACCCATGCCCTGTAAAAACTGTTACCGGGACTTTGCCAACTAGTTATTGTTTCACCACTAGATGGTAGACACAGTATGAACCCTATTCTGAGTGAAAAGTCTGCTCCTCTTTCTTGCTTCAGCACTTCTGAAAATTAGACTATAACTCAATTGATGCTTACATTTTGCTGAGAGATGGGCTAGAGTAAGAACATGAGATTATAACCGGCTTTCCTTCTCCACACAGAGCTGTGCTTCTGCAAAGACTGGCCCAGGGGGCAATAACTATACAACAAAATCAAAACGGAACCCAAGTGATAGATATTCTTCCACATTTTTAGGGAAAGTTTGAATTCAGATCCAATTCCAGATCCAAACTGTGCATCTTGGATCCACATCTAGTTTTATTTGCTGCTTCCATTAAAGATGGGTGAAGTTAATTTATGTCTGGAAAAAGCTGGATTGAAACTCAAACATTTAAACTCAAACACTATTAGGTTCTTGTCCTTGGGAACAGTTGAGTTTGGGGGTTTATAGAGAAAAAAGAGGACATAGACACAAAGAACAAAGGGTGAAATACAGATAAGGCAAAGTTGAAAAGAAGAAGCAAAGAGCAGGAGAGAAAAATCATGAAAATATGGCTGTTTGTAGTGTTGTTGTAGTGATGCCGATATTAGAGAGAGAAGGTGGGCAAGATAATATCTTTTATGGGACCATCTTCTGTTGTTGAAAGAGACAAGCTTTTGAGATATACAGAGCTCTTCTTCCAGTTCGGAAAAGGTCCTTGGTATGTAAATGCTAAATACAAAGTGTAACAGATTGTTAGCGTAAGTAGTTAATACATATTCTAAGGCAGAGTTTCTCAACTGGTCCTTGGTGAACATAGTGAAGGTGTTCCACAACCAACCCCAACCCTGACCTGTTAGGGGGAGAGGGGGATTAGCGGGGTAGAAAGGAGCAATTCAGTGAGCTGATGCATGCCTGGGAATTTTAAAATGCCACAGCTGCAGCAAAGCTTACAGGTTCACATCGGCACCCACCACTGCCTGGCTCCTTTGATTCAGCTGGGGCATTTTATATTTTCTCCCACTGTTACCACCGGCATTGGAATCACTTGGACATAAACTTCCATGGTAAGACTTGCGTTGATGAACATTACCACAAAAATAGATTAACTTTGTTAGAACATGCAGGTCCAAGATTCCCATTAAAACTGGGGTGATATCATTTTCAGTTTTAAGTTGTGTAAATAATTATTATGTATCTATTTTTTTTAGAAATAAATGCATGTTATATTTATAAAATTATATTTAATTCAGTTTCCTGAATCGTTTTTGCAGGAATACAAAGTATACAGATATTATTAACATTACAACCAGTGTATATTGACTTTTTTTACAAAGTTTTCATCAGGTGTTCTGTGTAAAGTGATTAATACCGTTACGTGTTCCCTGGTCCACTAAAGGTTGAGAAACACTAGTTTAAAGGACCACTTCAGGCACAACGGTCCATTAACACTTCTCCAGTCATAAGACAAAAGGATAAATTGTGCTGTATATATCATATATATGATATCATATAGTAAGCCATCAGTGTCAGTTTAGCTATTGAGGAATTACCTCTTTCTCTAATACAAGATGCTAGTCTGTCTGCATGTAGGACAACATGATGTTAAATACAGGTCCCAATGAAGTCAATGGGACTTCTTCCAGTTACTTCACAGGGGCCAGGGATTCACATAGGGATTTCTAAAAGTTGAATCATTCTTGCAAAGCAAATGTGGATTTAAAATTCCGCAGATAAAGTTCCATGAACTCAAATTACTGCATTTGGAATCCCCTAAAACACAGTTTGAGAGAATCACAAAAGTTTGCACATCATGAGTTTCATCCTTCTTTCATTGTTGTCCCTCTCTTTTGACCTTCTACCATTGACTACCTTGAATGTCTGCCATAATTTTCTGAACATTTTATCAAACCAAGATAGTTTGGTTTCATAAGTGAGTGAGTGGCAACTTCTCTGAAGGATTAATGTAGACCAGTCATGGTATAACAATATATTCACAAACAGAGCTAAGTTGAAATGTTGTTAAAAAACCCAAAGCTGTTTGGTTTCAGAGATCATTATAGGTCTGAAAGACAGTGCAGATTCCTGGAAAGACTTGCTACATGTCTAGAACCTTGTGAGTGAACTCAAACCCAGTTTCAAGCCATCCTCGGCCTACTGCTGGTTTTCCAACAGAACCACACAGGGTTTACAGTTCTTCAAGGTTTTGGTATGAAACCCTGTGAAACCGGGAGGATTCCAGCTGAGTTTTGCTTTGAGATCAGATGAACTCTCAAAAATGTGAAAATCAGGGGTGTGACTTGAGACCACAGAAAAGTCTGATGGTCCACAAAACACAATCTCCAGTTTCTGTGTACCTTCTAAAACCTGTGTCTTGTTCATTCTCTCCTTTATAGCAGTCCTATTTTTCTACTGTCAAGGTTATCTATACTGTGGGCTACAGCATCTCTATCTTCTCCCTCACCCTTGCTGTGACTGTGCTTATTGTATTCAGGTATGTTTATGAACATTTCCCCTTGGTCCACAAAAGGAAACAGAATAAACCAACATCAAGTTAACGCAGCATGTTGGAAACTATGAGCCAAGAGATTTACAGATTCACAAGAGGCCAAAATAGCTGTTATGTGACCGTGTGGGTTGTATTTGAATTTATCTGTGATACTCTTCACACTAGATGTGATCTTTAATGCGGCCTGATTTTCATAGAGACTGAGAACCCCCAACTCCCCATGAAGACAATGAGTGGCAGCTGCCATATACCCCTGAAATTCAGCCTCCAAATATAATCAGTAACCAATTTGCTAAGAAAGCTATTTAGATAGTCCTAGGTCTCTCTGCACCACTCCCAATTTCTTGGGAGCTGTTGGCCCAGACTTACATCAATGAAGGCTGTTCTCACATTGAGTCCATTTAGCCACTGAGTTCAGTGGTAGCAGTGTTAGACCACAGCAGAGGGCTTTTGATGACCCTACCCTCAGTAAATCCATCCATGTGAAGGACCAGTTACCTGTCTACCACCCACTTCCTTTTGCTGGTCTTCCTTCTTTTCCTCCAGGAGACTCCGCTGTCCCAGAAATTATATCCACATCCAGCTCTTTCTCACTTTCATCTTGAAAGCTATTGCCATTTTCATAAAGGATGCTGTCCTCTTCCAGAAGGAAGACATTGACCACTGCAGCTTCTCGACAGTAAGCCTTTGGAAAGGAGATTATAATGGTATTTGTAAAACAAACAAGGAGTGTGGTGGCACTTTTAAAGACTAACACATTTATTTATCACATAAGCTTTTGTGGGAGAAAAACTAATTTAGTCAGATGCTTGAAAATCGAGAAGTACAGATGAATGGGAGGAAAATAAATGCAGGGAAGTGTAAGTCATAGGATCAAGTCAGACTGTTACAGCAAATCAATGCAGTTTACATTCAAACAGTAGATGCTACACTCCTTGTTTGTTTTTCTGAATTAGACTAACAGAGTTACCCCTTTGGAAGGAGTCTTGTGACACATTTAAAGACAAACAAATTAGTCTTTAAAAGTGCCACAAGATTCCTTGTTTGTTTTGCTGAACTAGACTGACATGGCTACCCCTTTGGAGCTTGTCAATGGTATTTATATATCACTGATGTATAGTTTAATCTCTTGCCATGGCTTGTGTTTGTAATTTATATTGTGGCACCATATTATATGTATAATATGTAATAATGACATTTTGCTTTCCCTACTCCTTAGACTGAATGCAAGATATCAGTTGTTTTCTGTCACTATTTTATGATGACTAATTTCATGTGGCTGCTGGTAGAGGCTCTTTACCTGAACTGTTTGCTGTTATCATCTTTTCCTCATGGAAGACGGTATTTTTGGTGGCTTGTTCTGTTTGGCTGGGGTAAGTGAGCACTGAGATGTTACTAGAAAATGTCAGGCTATGTTTAAGGACTTGATCCATTGCCCGTTGGGTTCAATGGAAACATTCTAATACCCATATATTATCAAATGGGTGAACTTCAAAGGGTTCTATAGGGTGGCTATTGTATGAAGCTCTAGAATTTGGGAAACTCATAGACTCATACACTTTAAGGTCAGAAGGGACCAGTATGATCATCTAGTCTGACCTCCTGCAAAACGCAGGCCTCAAGACCTCACCCACCCACTCCAGCAATAGGCTACCAACCTATGACTGAGTTAGTTACCTCCTTAGGTCATGATTTAAGTACTTTAAGATACAGAGAATTCACCAGTAGGTGAGCCATGCCCTGTGCTACAGAGGAAGGCAAAGAAAACCCAGAGCCCAGGCCAATCAGGCCTGGCGGAAAATTCCTTCCCGACCCCAAATATGGCAAATAGTTAAACCCTGAGCACATGGGCAAGTCTCAACAGCCAGTTATCCAAGAAACAATTCTCTGTAATAACTCAGAACCCACCTCATGTACTCTCCCCTCTTGGGCTTTGTCTACACTTGCACTTTTAAGCCGACTTTAACTAAGTCGACTTAATGTATCTACACTTAAAATTAAAGTCGACTTAAAGGGGAACTTACAAAGTCGACCTAGAGCGTCCACACTGGATGCTCTAGGTCGACTTTGTGGGGCTAGAGGAACCTTGGACAGGTTCACGGTGGCGGGGAGGGAGCACCCCCTGTGTACAATGGGACAAAGGGGGACAGAGACCCAGGCAGGACAGAGCCCTGTGTGTGACACTCTGTCTGGATTTAGGGAAGCATTTATGACATTATTTTCTATGGATATCTCATGAATGCTATAATCCATAGGAACTATGTCATGTTTGGTATCAATAGAAAGGTAGTAATTTGCTGGGAATTATTATATATTTATGTCTAGGAATTCTATTTCGATTAGAAGTTAAGAATGTGATGTTATATCCATACTTTAACTTGTGTCAATCTGGACAAATATCTTAGACGGGAGGGTGTGAACAACCATTATATCCTTAATGGCCCATCAGTTTACTCCCTGGGATCATATTACCTGGCAAATTCCTAAACATTAAGGAGACAATGGTTGTTTACACCCTCCCCTCTAAGACATTTGTCCAGATTGACACAAATTAAAGTATGGATATAACATCAAATTCTTAACTTCTAATCAAAATAGAATTCCTAGACATAAACTATATAATCATTCCCAGCAAATTACTACCTTTCTATTGATACCAAACATGACATAGTTCCTATGGATTATAGCATTTATGAGATATCCATAGAAAATAATGTCGTAAATGCTTCCCTAAATCCAGACAGTGTCACACTGTGCCCACATGCCCTGCCCTTTGGGGGGCATGCCAGGCTCCCCTTGTGACCCCCCCCTGCAGGGAGGGCATTGGTGTAGTCCTGGGGTAGCCCTAAGTCGACTTAGGGCTACCCCAGGGCTACACTGGCTTAATTCGACTTTAGAAAGTCGAATTAAGCCTTAGGTCGAGTAAAAAGCAGGTTTAATAAAGTTGACCTAATTTTCATTAAGTCGACTTTGTTTTCCTTAAGTCGACTTAAGCAAGCTGCTTAAGTCGACTTAAGCAAAGTGTAGTGTAGATGCAGGGCACATTAAGTCGACTTAAACCAAGCTTAAGTCGACTTAATTTACCAGTGTAGACGCAGCCTTGGGCCACTTGTAAATCCACCACATGTAGCCAAATATCAGTCAATTTTCAAAATAGGCTAATCATACCATCTCCTCCATAAATTTATCAAGCTCAGATTTGAAAGCAGTTATGGTTTTTGCCCTCACAACTCCCGTTGGAAGGCTATTCCAGAACTTTATTCCTCTAATGGTTAGAAACCTGCATCTAATTTCAAGCCTAAATTTCTTGATGGACAGTTTATAACTGATGTCCGCACTGTGCTGTACTCAAATAATTCCTCTCCCTCCCTGATATTAATCCCTCTGATGTATGAAATGGGGATCTTATGACAATACCAGGGATGCATCATCTATTGGCCTGGGTACTGCACAGGGAGCCAGGAATCTCTGAGGTTTAATGCTGGCTCTGTATGGCTTTGGGCAAGTCACATTAATCTGTGTCCCTTGATTTCTCCAGCTGTGAAATGATGATAATAAAATTTACCTCTTTCTAATCCAGTGATACTCAGACTGAGGCTCACGAGCCACACGTAGATTGCTAAGGCATCTCTTGCAGCTCTTTGCAGCCCATGATATTAAGACTCTGTGTGATTTAATTATTAAACGGTCTAAGTAAGTTATTAACCAATCAGAATGCTTTAATATGCTATTAAGCACTTGTAGTTGACAAAATAATAATAATTGGTCAGTCATTTTGCTATGAGAATAATATATATTATTTATATTTATAAATTATTTAAACTAACGATTTGCCCATCAAACTGTTTCAATATGAATATATAGTGCTATAGTAAATGAAACAAGGAATTCACATGACTGTGGTTCTTCTGGGTAAAGCTGAGTTCTAATTTGGCTCCTGAATCACTGAATATACCACACCCATTATAGAACCATAAAAACTGGAAGGGACCATGAGAGGTCATCGAGTCCAGTCCTCTGTATTAATGGCAGGATCATGTACCATCTTAAGCCACCCCGACAGGTGTTTGTCTAACATGCTCTTAAAATTTTTCATTGATGGAACTTCCACAACCTGCCTAGGCAACTTATTCCAGAGATTAATCACCCTGACAGTTAGGAATTTTTTCCTCATGTCCAACCTAAATCTCCCTTGCTTGTAATTTAAGCCCATTGCTTCTTGTCAGTATTATCTTTCAGGGGCACTATGATCATTTATGGACTGATGTTTGTAAAGTGTTAAGAGGTATTATTGAAATGGATAGATACCCCTCCCGGAACTCTCCCATGCCAAAACAACAACTCCTCACCTCAAATGGAAGCTGGGATTTGCAACCTGAATTTAGGGACGTCAATTGAGGCAGCTATTCACATGATTCAAGATTTTTCAGATTAGTAAGCAATTGCAGGGTCAGGTCCATCCTGGAGTTGCTGTTTTGTTTTTATATTCACTTATACATCGCTTTACAACTCCAAAATGCCAGGCAAACATTACCTGGTTAATGCTGTAACCTACTTCATTTTTTGTTGTGCATTGGAATACTTCCCTTACAAACTCGTTAGGTAAAATGCGATTCCCATCAGATGTAATGGTCACTGCACAGGGTATTTTCAGTGTTCAGTAAATGTGTTCCATACTGTCATTGTAGGGTTTGTAATGTTCCCCTCCTGCAATCTGGACTGGTGTGCCACTGTACCAATCCAATATTGCACTTCAGGGCCCTGATTTACCCTGCCTTGCTGTGTGAACCCCCAGTTCTGGGTTAGCTCATATGCAGCCACCTGCATGTAATCAGGCCTGAGACCAGTGAAAGCTATGTCTACACTTGCACTTTTAAGTCGACTTTAACTAAGTCAACTTAACTAAGTCGACTTAATGTCGACTTAGTTAAGTCGACTTAATGTATCTACACTTAAAATTAAAGTCGACTTAAAGGGGTACTTACAAAGTTGACCTAGAGCATCCACACTGGATGCTCTAGGTCGACTTTGTGAGGCTAGAGGGACCTTGGGCATGTGGCGGGGGGGGGGCACCCCTGTGTGCAATGGGGCAAAGGGGGACAGGGCCCCTGGCTGCACAGAGCCCTATGTGTGATGCTGTCTGGATTTAGGGAATCATTTATGATATTATTTTCAATGGGTATCTCATAAATGCTATAATCCATAGGAGCTATGTCATGTTTGGTATCAATAGAAAGGTAGTAGTTTGCTGGGAATGATTATATAGTTTATGTCTAGGAATTCTATTTCGATTAGAAGATAGGAATTTGATGTTATATCCATATTTTAACTAGTGTCATTCTGGAGGAATGTCTTAGACGGGAGGGTGTGAACAACCATTGTCTCCTTAATGTTTAGGAATTTTCCAGGGATAATGGTGCCAGGGAGTATCCTGATGAGCCATTAAGGACATAAAGAATACAACCATTGTGTCCTTAATGGTTCATCAGTTTACTCCCTGGGACCATATCATCTGGCAGATTCCTTAACATTAAGGAGACAATGGTTGTTCACACCCTCCCATCTAAGGCATTCCTTCAGAATGACACAAGTTAAAGTATGGATATAACATCAAATTCCTATCTTCTAATCGAAATAGAATTCCTAGACATAAACTATATAATCATTCCCAGGAAACTACTACCTTTCTATTGATACCAAACATGACATAGTTCCTATGGATTATAGCATTTATGAGATATCCATTGAAAATAATATCATAAATGCTTCCCTAAATCCAGACAGCATCACACCCTGCCCACATGCCCTGCCCTTTGGGGGGCATGCCAGGCTCCCCCTATGCCCCCCCCAGCAGAGAGGGCATTGGTGTAGTCCTGGGGTAGCCCTAAGTCGATTTAGGGCTACCCCAGGGCTACACTGGCCTAATTCGACTTTAAAAAGTCGAATTAAGCCTTAGGTCAAGTAGAAAGGTGGTTTAATAAAGTCGACTTAATTTTCATTAAGTCTACTTTATTTTCCTTAAGTCGACTTAAGCAAGCTTAAGGAAACTTACTAATCACCCAAGGATGATCCCACAGCAAATACCCCCAACCCCAAATGCAACCATGGGGGAACTTCTGTCCTGTGGCATTCAGTGCACACCCACTGGACCTTGCAAGGTCATTATCCTTGTCCATCAGTTCAACAAAGAAATTGGTATGCATCACGTTTACTCTCAGTCCGGCCTTTGCATTAGATAAAACAAACATAAGTTTATTGATTACAACTAGATTTTAAGTGAATAAAAGGCAAAACCAGATATTAATTCGGTCAAGGAGGTAATCACCATCTAATAAAAGAACTCACATTCTAAACTAAAATTGCTGTTTCAATCTATGTTCAGCTTGTCCACAGGCTTGGCCACTGATGATTTTTGGCCAGAGTCTGCTTTTTCTCCTGTGAGCAGACTTTTAGTCCTTAATGTTGCTTAGAAGATTTCCAGGGAAGAGAAAATTTTAATCAGTTCAAAGTGTGTCTTTTTTCTTTCCAAACCCTCTTGGCTCCCCTGCTTGCAGTCAGATGATTCTTCCCTCTTGAGTCAAGGTCCTCAGACTTCATTGTTCTTTATGCCTGCTACTCTGGTATGGAAATAAAACTCTGTGTTTCGATTGGGATCATAACACTACAGAGTTTCATATCTATACATATGTATGATGTTGCAAGAAACATAACACCATAACAGTAATGTAGAGGATGCCATGAGCATTCGAAAAATACTTTTTATGACATACTTTGCATTAGACTATACACAGTTACAGTGTAAGGGTGAACAGGAAAGATACGCAGATCTCATTACAAGAGTGTTGCAGGGAATGCAACATGTCACAGGGTTGCAATAGAGAGGATAGAAATTGAATTGAATAATTAATGAAACCGGGGGGGGGGGGGAAACTCAACAGTGTGTGTTAAAATTGTTTCTGCAGGTTTCCCAACATTTTTTACTGTAATGTGGATATTAGCAAAGCTACATTTTGAAGATACCGCGTAAGTTACAGTTTATTATTAGAGTTCATCTTGTGGTTTTGCATTTTTAATGTTCCAACCCAATTTTCTCTGTGCTGGTGTGAAGTCCTATTTAAGTCAATGCTTTGCATCTTTATAACCATTTTGCACCTGTGTGAATGGTTTCACAAATGTATGACAATGGAAGATCAGGCCCTGAATGCTACCTTCTTTTTTAAATCAATGATGAGCACACACACACAAAAAATCTTTAAAGAAAAATGTATATTCGTGAAATCGTGACCCCACAGCATTCAGTGGAAGTTTTGTTGTTGAGTTCAACTGAGCCTGAATTTCACCTTGTAGTCTGCCCACCCCACCCCCTCCAGTCTGGTAAAAGGATTAAGGGATTTATTTCAAACTGTCCAAAAACAAATTAATCTTTTGCACTGAGACTGAAAAGATTCAGGCTGAAGGGAGATTTTTTTTTAAAAAAAGAAGTAACTGAAAATACATTTGTAATGGGAATGGTTATAATCAGACACAACTTGAGATAATAAAGCTTCATGGAATTCAAGGGATTCTGATGAGTTAATAATAACTATAGAACAAAGCAACCATCATTTATTATATCGGAAGCCTGAGATACTTATATAGCTTTATTAGAGAATGGAGCCATTACTTTATATGAAGACAATATCCATCGGTCAAAAAAAAAGAGATCTTCAAACATTGATGTTTTTTATTTGGCTTCCAGCATGAGCCATTATAATCTATTGTCAATCATATTTTCGACTGGGGAGCAATAGATTTCTTATGGCTATCACTTGCTTTGGAAGGATCCATGGCACTTCTATCATTTTGGTAAGGATGGGATCGTATTTCTAGAACCCAGAGTCTACAAAACAGAGTTGTAGGGATTTGGATAGCTACAGTCCATCGTAAAATGAGGTTGTAATATGTCTCCTCATAATTACGTTGACCGTACTGTGTGCTTTCTCAATGTAGCAGTATTCCAACCACATGTATATCTATGTTAATTTATGTGCGATTTTTCTAGATGCTGGGACATTAACCAGGGCTCGCTTTACTGGTGGCTAATCAAAGGACCTATTATCATTTCTGTTGGGGTATGCATAATATTTCTAATTTTGCAAACATGAATTGGAAAAAAAATGATTATGTGGTGGCGGTAGGAAATGGCTTAATGTTTGGATACTATTGTCTGACCTACTGCTTCCACAGTGGGTGCAGAAATTGTAGCATTGATACACTAATGTGATTCTCTCTTTGGGCTAAAGATGAGTCATGCTGAATCTCAGAAGAAAACACTTCTCGCCAAGTTTTCAAAGAGTCATAATTCCCACTGAAGTTAATCTGAGCAGGGGTCCTGAAGTTCTGGGGAGCATTTTGAAAATGCAACGATTGAGCTAGGAGTCTAGGCCTAGCAAAGCATTTAAGCACACGCTTAACGAGAGACACAGGGAGAGACCTATTGAGATTTGTTTCCAGTCTAATCTGATAACAGCAATAATGGCCACATCGCTGTGCATAGACTGTGGATTCCTAATTGGCTTGGGGCAAATGGGTCAAGATGCACAGTGACTCTGAGTGGTTGTTAATCCCTAGGAAATATACAAAATAACCAGTTAATGGGTACGGTGCAGGCGGCTGGAAATAAAGCTTTTGCAAATGTGAGACTTAATCAGATGGCAGCGCTAACAGTGCATAAATAAGGAGCATTGAGCATTGTTGAAGGGGGGGTTCCTCTATAGGCTAGAGCAGCCACAATTCAAAAATCCCAAACATGCAAATCATTGTGAGCTTCATTTCATTGTGATGCAGTTTTAAAATGCTTTCCGCCTCCTTGGTTTTTGCTGAATTGCCTTTGACTGACATTCCTGACTAGGTACGAATGCTCTACAGGCGAGCAAAGATTTATGGCTGTGCAGTCATCTAATTAACTCATTGTAGGTGGATTACAGTATCTGCAGAGAGATGGACATCATTAGATCAAAACAACCATTCACCATCACCTGAAAGATAGATGGATGTGCATCTATATAGCACGTGGGGACAAATTTGCTGCTGGTATAAAGTGGAGCAGCAATGTTGGCTTCAATGGAGCTGTCATGAATTAAACTAGCAGAAAATTTGACCTGCAAGCTCAAGGTATCAGTCACAGTTCAATAAAACAACTATAATTGTCTCAAACCAGAAAAACTAAGAATGCTGCGAACTCGCTCACTCCAGGGACTAACAAATAGAAGTTACTCAGTAGAGAAGGTATTCCAAAGAAGACAGAACAGAATTATAAGCAATACCATGAGAGATATTTTACAGCTGTCTCTTTAACACGGGAAATTTTCTAATAAAGTTGATTTCTTGTGCGGCTCTCCCTGTATCTGCAGTAATGGCTTATAATTATTTGTCACAACATACTTTTCACAGGACTGTTTGGTAGCAAAAGGAAAAATAATCTCCTTTCTTCCCCCCAAATGGAAACAGGTCAACTTTATCCTTTTTATCAACATCATCCGAATCTTGCTGAAAAAGCTGGACCCGAGACAAATCAACTTCAATAATTCATCTCAGTACAGGTAATCCAGTGTCACACAGATGGGGTGCGTCTACACTTAGAAATTAAGTTGACTTAAGCAATCTTAAATCGACTTAATTTAATCTGCATCCACACTACATTTTCCTTAAATCGACTTAAGCAGCTGCTTAAGTCGACTTAAGGAAAAATACAATCGACTTTATAAAACTTGGTTTAAAGTTGACTTTGCTGGCTAAGTCGACTTTAGAAAGTCGACTTAGCCAGTGTGGACATGGAGTAGCCCTAAGTCGACTTTAAGTCGACTTAGGGGCTCCAGGACTTCCTCAGTGCCCTTGCCAGGGTGGCTGGCACAGCCACAGCCTGGCGTGCCCCCCTTCAGGTACCAAGCTACAATGTGGCAAAGGCTGAGCCCCCTGGCACTTGGCAAGGGGTACCCCCCTGCCACCGTGGACCTGCCCAGGTCCACCTGCCCCTACAAGTCGACCTAGGTGTCCAGGGTGGACACTCTAGGTCGATTTGGCAGGGTCCCCTCTAAGTCGGCTAAATTTTTGAATGTGGACATGCTAAGTTGAAAATTAAGTCGACTTAAAGTCGACTTTGTTAAGTCGATTTAGCTAAGTCAACTTAAATTAACACGTGTAGACATAGCCATTGTGAGCTATGCTTCTGGCCATGACATTTTCCAAATGGAGAAATGGAGTCAGAAATTAAAGGGCATGCCTAAAAACATACAGAGACATTTTCAAAGCCAGGGTTAGAACTCAGGGGTTCCTGACTCCAGCTCTGTTCTCAAGGTCACTACACCACATACCTCTCTGACAACATTTTTATTTATCCTTTTTCAAGAAGTAAGAATGCTGAAGCACAGCAAGGAAGGTGGGTTATGTGGTATATATATTCCAGCCAGAGACACAGGAAATCTCTCCCCAGCTCGGTTCTCATAACAGCCTGAGTTAGCAGTCCCAGGAGACTGGAAATATATAAATGGATAGACATCTGGGTCCCTTTTTTAACTGTTTAACTCATTCCTGGAGAATTTGTAGTTCACTGGGCCTAGTAGTCTTCAGAAAATGACATTTTTTTTTTGCCTCTTCTTATTTCCCTCATGAGACGCCTCTCAAAATCAACGCTGCTTCTCATTCCGTTATTTGGGACACATTACATTGTCTTCAACTTCCTCCCTGAATACACCAACCTAGGACTCCGGCTGTATTTAGAACTCTGCCTTGGCTCTTTCCAGGTAAACCTACTGTCATATTGCAGCTCATGCTTTCATAGCTTGTCTAGCCAGATAGATATGATCGTTTCCATGTCCATTCAAGTGGAACTGTGATTCAAACTCAGAATCATGGGTGCCGCTTCTTTGAAGGAGATGGAGTTGCACAGAATGTAACCTTCTTTGTTGCAATGTCCAGCCTGTGATGGGGTGAGTTAAATCTCTGCTGTGAAATCCTACACGAGATCATCCAGTGGCTATCAGTGCCTCATTTCTAAACCAAAAGACATTAATTCACACTCCTCTCTCATTGTATAAGCCCATAGGTGAACCATACCAGCCCAGGACAGAATTTTCCAATGCAGGAATCAGCTACAAACTGCCTTCCTGGCAGATCCTTGAATGGGAAATGTCTTGGTGGCAGTGGTTGCTACAGACTTTTTGTGGGGAGGTTTCCCTAAATTAGAGTAACCCTTAGGGATGCTTCTTGTTTATGCTGGAGGTTGTTAAGATTCCCTTCATTAGCCCAGAATCTGGGGAGCACACATCTAGCTAAAAGTCCCATTCTTTGCCCCATCTTTTCACCTGGCATGTTTCACAGCAGACTGTGCCCCAGGATACCTACTGGCAAGACTCAATGGGTGCATCTACACTTAGAAATTAAGTCAATTTAAGCTTGTTTAAGTCAACTTTATTTAATCCCCGTCTACACTACACTTTCGTTAAGTCGACTTAAGCAAGCTGCTTAAGTCAACTTAAGGAAAATAAAGTCGACTTAATGAAAATTAAGTCAACTTTATTAAACCTGTTTTTAATTCAACTTTAAGCTTAAGTCAACTTCCTAAAGTCAACTTAAGTCAGTGTAGGCCTGGAGTAGCCCAGTGTGGACGCTCTAGGTCGACTTTGTAAGTCCCCCCCTAAGTCAACTTTAAATTTAAGTGTGGACATGCTAAGTCGACTTAACTAAATCAACTTTAAGTAGACTTAGTTAAGTTGACTTAGCTAAAGTCCACTTAAATTAACAAGTGTTGACATAACCTGCGAGCTCTTACCTCTTTGCATATGACTTGAAATGCAGTTTTCCACTGTTCCCTGATGGTCATGGCCTCTTCAGCTATTGTAAATCCAAGAAGACACATAAATTGAGCAGATTTACACCAGCTGAAGATTGGATCCATAGTGTTCATGATCATGTCCTGGTTAAATTCCAACCCAACTGATTACATTCTTCCAGTCTAAATTTGCCGTATGATTTCAGTCCCTAGACTGAATTTCCATCATTGGGGCTGTTAGTTATTATTTTATTATCTTGCAGTGTAAGAAAAGATATGAAAAGGGCTAGATCTTCAGCTGGCATAAACTGGTATAGAACAACTCACTTCAGTGGAGCGAAGCAGATTTGCACCTCTGGAGGGTGTAGCCCAAAATGTTTTCTAAAACGCTCCAGGGCTTGATTCTAATCTCATCTATTGTACATCAATAGTAACTCTGTGATTTCACTGGAGTGTACATTTTGCGTAAAGCCACTGGCTCAGTGTGTATTATAATAATGCCATTGTGTTGGAGAAATAAAGCTCATAGTTTGGTTTTAGAGAAATTTTAAAAATAAAGTTAAACTGTGACAGGAAAGCTGTATAGAATAAAAGAGGTCTCCCAGTAGAGTTTAGAGTGTTTTGCTGATTTATACATCCTAAGAATTGGGCCCACAGCATATCTGGTTATCGAATGAGCTGTAATTTTGACCATGATGTTGCAGATATACAGTCATATTCATTCTTGGTGGAGCTTCATTGGATCAAATCATCAGCTGGTGGAGCTTCACGGACTTGAATGGAGTGATATTAGTTTACACCAGCCAATAGTCTGACTGATTTAAGTGTCTGACTTGACTTAATTCAGCTCAGATTATTTTATGCTCATTCCAATGTATAGGATATATGAGTTTTGTCATAGACTGATGTGGCAGAAGCAGCTTTTTAAAACTGTGCTATCACTTAACTCTTTTGCTTCTTCAGGGGTTTATTGTAGCTGTTCTATACTGCTTCCTTAATCAAGAGGTAAGAGGACTACATTTTATTCTTCATTATTGATTTAAATGACGACTATATACAGTTAATGCTTAATTTCAACCTGGAAGGTGATCAAATGTCCTACTTTAGCAGGATTGCCTAGTGACATGGGGATTAATGCTGCTGAATATATCATTGGGTCATCTTCATGAGACTGAAGCTACCTACTGGACAGAAACTTTGTTGCTCTTTTATCCCAAATTTAATGGGAAATTATTACCATCTGTCTTGTGGTAGTCTCAATTACGTCAGTGCTCTACAAACACAAAATAAAAAGAAAGTCCATATCCCAAAGAGACAACAGATTTTTATTAAATTGGAAATAATGTCAATTTTAGAATGATTGTTTTACAAGAAGGAAGATCATGCCTGACCAACTTGATGATCTTTTTCTTTGGGAAGAAAACCAATTTTCTAGACCAAAGAAATGCAGTAGGTCTGATCTACCATTTTCAGTAAAGTATTGAATATAATTCCACATGGGAAATTATTAGTTAAATTGTAGAAGATGGGAATTAACATAAGAATCAAAAGGTGGGTAAGGAACTGGTTAAAGAGGAAACTATAAGTGGTTATACCGAAAAGTGACCTGTCGGTCTGGAGGGAGATTGCTAGTGGAGGTCCTCAAAAATTAGTCCTGGACCAATTTCATTTAACACTTTCATTAATGATGTTGGCACAAAAAAGTGGGAGTGTACTAATAAAATCTGTGGGTGACACAAAGTTGGGAGGTACTGCCTTGAAAACTGGAGTAATAGAAATGAAATGAAATTTAATAGTGTGAAGTGCTCTATGATGGGGATGTCTCAATTGGAAATGACAGAGGAGAAAGATCTGGGTGTATTGGTTGATCAGTGTTTGACTATGAGCCATCAATGGAATGTGGCCTTGTAAAAGGCTAATGCAGTCCTAGGAAGCATCTGGCAAGGTATTTCCAGCAGAGCTAAGGAAGTACCATTGCACAAGGCATTGGTGAGACCCCATCTGTGTGCAGTTCTAGTCTCCCATTTTTAAAGAAAGATTAATTCAAACTGGAACATGTGCAGAGCAGGGCTACTAGGATAACCGGAGGAATGGAGAATTTACTTTATGAAAGGAAACTTAAAGAGCTTGGCTTGATTAGTTTAATCAGAGAAAGACTGAGGTTTCATGTGATTGCCTTCTATAAATACCAGGGAGGGAGAGAAGGTATTTGAGTTAGGGCCAGTCTGGGCACAAGAACAATGGGAATAAATTGGCCATCAACAAGTTCAGGTTTAAAATTAGACAAAAGTTTCTAACATCAGCGGCACGAAGTGCTGGGAGCAGTATCTCAAGTGGATTGTTGGGGGCAAACTTGATTCAAGACTGAGTTTCATATGTTTATGGTGGGGTTGGTATGATGAGGTTGCCTACAATGATATATGGCCATCTGCAACTGCTATTAGTGAATATTTCCAATGGTTAGAAATCTGAGTTACTACAGAAAAGTCTTTCCCAAATGTCTGGCTCGTGGGTCTTGCTCATATGCCCAGGGGCTAATTGACTGCTATATTTGGGGTGGGGAAGGATTTCCCCCTGTGGTCAGATTGGCCAAAACTCTAAGGTCGGGATGGAAGGGTGTTTGCCTTCCTTAGCAGTAGGGGACATAGGTCACTTGCTGGTCTGAATGGCTATGTCTACGCTTGCTAAAATTAGTTCGAATTAGTTAGTTCGAACTAACTAATTTGAACTAATTTTAGTTAATTCAAATTAGCTTAATTTGAACTAGCATGGCCACACTAGAATGTTAGTTCGAACTAAGCAAGCACTTGCTTAGTTCAAATTACTGATCCCCATTCATTGCAATGGCCGGTTAATTCGATCTAAGAAATTAGTTCGAATTAACATGGCCACATTGGTTAATTCGAACTAGTTAGTTCTAATTAACCCCTTAGTTCAAATACCCTATTTTAATTTATTAGTTTGAATGAAGGAAGCCCTTAATTCGAACTAACTAAAGCCTAGTGTAGCCATGGCTTTAGTTAGTTCGAATTAAGCCTCCTTAATTCGAACTAACTTGCCAGTGTAGACATAGCCAATAAGAGTAAACGTTGGATTCTCTGTAACTTGAAGTCTTAAAACATGACTTCAGTATTTCAGTAACCGAATCAGTAGTGGGTGGGTAAGGATCTGGCCTGCGATGGGATACACTAGGTCAGAATAGAGATTGAAAATGATCCTTTCTGGCCATAAAGTTTATGACTCTATGATTGCAAAAACACATCATCTCAAGTACAGCTAGTTTTCAACATGCTTTCTGACCGTGACAATATTTCTTCAGTGTGATATCGCTATTTCCATTCTTAAAACTAAGATTGTGAGGGAGGGGAGAGGATAGCATGGAGGCTGAGAGGAGGGAAGCTGAAGTGAAGTGATTGTTAGGAAATGAGTGGGTGGGTGAGGTTTGGAGAAAACAGCCAACCAGTGTGGGAAGAACATATATAGCCAGATGTTATCATCCAGTTCCGCTGGTCATTCTGGCAGCACCTGCTAAGGTTGTGGCCATGTCTGTTCCTGATTGTGTGACAAGAAGCCCCAGAATCATTAATGGATCCAATCTAGAACTCTGGCTCAGAATCCCTTACAACACTGGGAGAGTTTGGATCACAGTCTAAACTTAATGACTTTGTTATCGCTAAGAGATGGAGAAGCCACCACATCTTTAGGGAAATTGCTCATATGGTTAATTACCCTCATTGTGTAAAAAAAAAAAAAAAAAAAAAAAAGCCTAATATCAAAAATCTCTCCCTCATGTAAACTCTAATCAAGTCACTTCTTAACCATATCTTGGATAAATGAAGTAGATTGAGCTTCTTACATTTCTCATTCTAAGCCCTGGTTTCCAGATCACAGCTTACAAACAAGGTGTCCTGGTGCACTTTTAAAGACTATTACATGTATTTATCGCATGAGCTTTTATGGGAGAAAATCCCACTTTGTTACATGCTTTGAAGATGGGGAATTTACAGAATGGGGGGAAATTAAATGAAGGGAAGTGTATAACATAGGATCAGGTTGGGCTGTAACAGCAAATAAATGTAGATGTTAAGATTCAAACACTAGGGAAAAGTATATAGAGGAAGGTGAGGTCAAATCACCTGCTGTAATAAGAAAAAAAATCCGTAGTCCCTGTTTAACCCTGAGGCAATGGAGTAAAATTTACATATGAATTCCAGCTCTGCGGTTTTTCTTTGAAGCTGAAATTTGTTATTCATTTGTTTGAGTACAGCTATTAACAAATCATCAGTGGATTGAGCAGGGAGATTGAAGTGTTCCCCTATTGGTTTTTGAATGTTGTGATTTCTGATGTCAGACTTGTGTCCATTTTTTTTTTTTTTTTGAGCAGAGGGATTGTCCTGTTTATCTAATATATAAGGCAGAGGGGCATAAATCACATTGGTGGACGAGCAGGTGAATGAGCCCTTGATGTGATTTGACCTCATCTTCCTCTATATTCTGTTTCCCAGTGTTTGAATCTTAACATCTGCTTTGATTTGCTGTTACAGCCTGACCTGATCCTATGTCATACACTTCCCTGTATTTAATTTCCTCACCTTTGGTAAGTTTCCCATCTTCAAAGCATCTGACAAAGTGGGATTTTCTCCCACAGAATCTCATGCGATAAATAAATTTTTTAGTCTTTAAAAGTGCCACAGGACTCCTTGTTTGTTTTGCTGAGCTAGTCTAATATGGCTACCCCTTTGGAACAGCTTATTTGGGTAGCTCTTTTCAGAACCCCTTCCAGTATTTCAACCTCTCTTATGAAATGGTGGACACCAGAATATGGCAAAGTGTTCCCATGGAATCTTCCTAGTTTCCATATGATAGATAAGGGCAGGGAGCTGAAGATGAGAAAGAGGGAACAAGCAAGCGCAATTTGCACAGAGAAAGATGTGTGCATCTCATCTCATTTCCAGCACAAACTTTGAAAATTACACAGTAGGAACTCCTGAAATGTCATACCCTGGTGCAAAACGGCTGAGTGTTAATTAAACCACTAACCTGGCCAACAGAAGCTCAGAGGAACATGTTGCAGTGGAAGACATGCACTGTTGTTTTGTCAATAGCCTTAAACATATTTTAAGTAGTGCTGTATGAAGGTACCAGCTATAGTTCAGTAGAGGTGACAGGATTCAGAAGTCAAAAAAGATCATGTCAGTAAATACGCACCAACTAATATCAGTTCTCACATAACCTTGTCAATACTAGATTATTCATACCAGACTTCTACCATCAATTGAGCTCCAGCAGAGGTAGCAATGATGGGAACATTTATGATCACCACTAACACCTTCATCTTTTCCTTTTGAGGTGCAAGCGGAAATTGGCCGGAGATGGCATGGGAAGAGCTACGGACTTATGCCCGTCTGGAGGAAGAAGACTAGATGGACTATGCCATCTAGTTCTGGGATAAAAATGACTACCTCTGTCTGTTAGGGACAGCGGCGAGACTGGGAGCAATATGTTACGAGCCTGAACGTGATTTGGAAAACAGAACTTAAATCAACTGATTGTCATTTAAAATGCCTGTGAAAATCAGAAAAAAAAAACTAGTCTAGTCATGTTTAGCTCTGTAGAAAGTCCATCCACCAGACCTCTGCAGAAGGGGATGAAGCTAGAAGCATCACAGCATTAGATCGAACACTGACTGGTTGATCACATAATCCTTTTCATGGATATCATATGCAGCACAGAAACAGTGCCATACATGCAACGACCTCCTGTTCTTTCCTCCAATTTCTGGTCTAGTTTTCATGGGCAACACATTCAAGCATATCCACTGAGAGGCCACAAAGAGCAGCCTCAAGTGTCCACATAGAAGTGTGAGATCTGGACTGTGCTACCACACTCTTCAAATGTTTGAAATTGGATTGCAACTGGTGGTTTCAATTCAGTAGATTAACAGAAAAGGGTTTTTTTTAGAACCATGTTATTGGTCCCCTCATAAGCAAGGAGATTCAGAATTAAGGCTAAATACATCTGGAATATTGTGTCCAGTTTTGGGCTCCCCACTACAGAAAAGATGTGGACAAATTAGAAAGAGTCCAGTGGAGCAACAAAAATTATTAGGTGTCTGGGGCACATGACTTACGAGCAGAGACTGAAGGAACTAGGCTTATTTAGTCTACAGAAGAGAAGACCAAGGGGGGATTTGATAGCAACCTTCAACTACTTGAAGGGGTGCTCCAAAGAGGAGGGAGCTAGGCCGTTCTCAGTACTAACAGAGGACAGAACAAGGATCAATGGTTTCAGTTGCAGGTGGGGAGGTCAAGGTAGGATATTAGGAAAAACTTTCTCACTAGGAGGGTGGTGAAGCATTGGAATGGGTTACCTAGGGAGGTGGTGGAATCTCCGTCTTTGGAGATATTTAAGGTTCAGTTAGACAAAACCCTGGCTGGGATGATTTAGTGGGAGTGGTCCTGCTTTTAGCAGGGGGTTGGACTAGATGACCTCATGAGGTCCCTTCCAGCCCTATGATTCTATTAACTGCAGCCTGAACTGTCAATACTGTGTAAATGCAGTTTCTCATATTCTGGTCCTGGACAACCAGTGATGTAAAGAATCTATCTTGGTAGCCTGCAGGTGAAACTTTCTGATAACTAAGTATTAGGAAACTGGGCTGTTGGAGGAAAATGATTCCATGAGAGAGGTCTTTTATAAGAAATTGGGCTAAGTAACTAAAACAAGAAAGATAACCAAGGAAGTTGCTCAGTGGAGAAAGAGACTAGGATAAGGAGTTCATTGATAACTTTAGAAGGAAAAGCAATCAGAATAGTAGAAAAAACAGTGAGGAAGCAAGTGGGAGATGCTTGAGAATGACAAAAGGAGAAAATGAATGAGTATGGGGGAGAATAGAGATGGTCAGGAAATTATTGTTTTCCTTCTAAATTTTTTTGACAAAAATGTAAGAAATATTCACTTGCCAAAATTTTTCTTTTTGACTTTTCAGGACACTAAAACAAAGAATCAATCAAACAAACAAAGCAAACCAAACCAAACCAAAACCTCCCTTTTTTCCATTTAAAACAGGAGAAACTTTTTTTTTAAATGAAAATTTGAATTTCTTTTGCAAAGATTTCTGGTTCTGGGGAAAAAGCATATTCTATACCAAAAACAAAACAAAAAATGCAATGGAAAATGTTTAACCACTTCAGCAAGAGAGTATAGTAATGCAGGATACAAAAGCTGCCTCTTACGAAGTACCACATGCAAATAATATAATGAATTCAGATTTCTCCATAGTAATGTCTGCTCTGAAAGGATCATATCACCTTAGATACTGTAGGCCAGATGCTTAACGGTATTTAGGGTTCTGATGGAAGTCAGGAGCTTAAATAACTTTCAGATCTGGGCCATATTTTTTTCTTCTGGCTTTAGAGTCAGGGACATTAGAACTAGAGAAGAACCATGCCTGCACAAATCAAAAGAACCATGTGACTTAAGTTTGTTCTCAAAGAACTTTGGCTGGCTTTCTCTCCATTATCACTAATTTAGGAACTTGAGAATCAAAGTACATTCCTTTATCTTTGTCATTTTCACTGAGCTTTCCCAAGTGGATGCTAGAGGCTGATGGGAGAAAGATTATCAGTGAACATCTCTAACAGGAACATTGAGTGCCAGAAAGTGGGGAGGATAAACTTTGGTGAAAGATGAGAGGTGTGAGGCCAGTCAGCCCCCATCCAGTACTTTTGGGCATTCTGCCATGTTTTAGTCTCAGTAGTTAAAACAACACCAATTGTAATAAGGCAGAGAAAAGTTGCCTTCCCCTTTTGTAATCAGATGGGATGGGTTAACCTTCCATGCACAGAATTTCCCCTTCCCATGTAGAAGCAGGGGTCAGTCTCCTTGCCCAAATTCTCCACAGCTATGTCTACACTTGTAAAGTTGTTGACTCTGTTAAGTCGACTTAACAAGGTTAACTTTAAGTTGACTTAAAGTCAACCTTGTTAAGTTGACTTAACAGAGAGGCTACACTTTAAGTCGACTTAAGTTAACCTTGTTAAATTGACTTAATAGTAGACATAGTCATCCACACTGGATGTAAGTCGACTTAAGAAGTCGACTTAAGGCTTGAGTCGACCTTCAGAGGTCGGTGTTATTAAGTCAACTTAAGCTGTTATTAAGTCAACTTAAGGAAGCGCTTAAGTCGACTTAATAAAAGCCCAGTTTGGACGCGGCTTTCTGTAGGTCAACTTAAGCATCCTTAAGTCAACCTAAATTGCCAGTGTAGATGCGCCCTTCCTCTAACACAGAGACCTGCCTTTTGTACTAGAGACTGGGATGGAACCAGAGGACTGCACAACTCCCAGCTGCGCAGCGGCTCCCAGGAAATTGTAACACATCTTGGCACTCTGTAATGTCTTTACACACAGAGTCCCTTCCCCTGTCCACATAGATCCTGGAGGGACTTAGAGGGCATCACCTAGAAGTCATATGGGTTACACTAATGTATGTAAACTAAGGTGAAATTAGGGTTTTTCAGAACTCAGGGCCTGACATAGATTCCTTTAAGAGATGAGTGGTGTAGAAATAGATTGTAGGCACTGTCCAGTTAAACCCCCAAAGTAGGTAACTGCGTTTTCACACCTGAAACCAGAATTATCCAGCCTCCTTAAGAATATTAGTTTTTTATCTGATTGGGTAGAGAGATTTCTAGAACTTCAGAGGTTTTAAAATTAATCTTCAAATTATCCCCCCAGAGCACATAGCGTCACCACATTGAGAAAAAAAAGAGATGAGACTAATGGCAAATGGAAATGTTTCTTGTACTCATTCGATCATTTTATGTGTGTTATTGTAATTTTCTAAATGCATGACATCACTTTGCCTATTCTCATGTCTTGACCAGTTATGTTATGTCTGGTATATCAAGACACTATAACTATTGACTCTATTGTCCTTTATTCTCTCTATTGTTTGCAATCCTGTATTGGAAACCTTGGAATTTATTTCACATGGATGTTCTCCTCTTTCTCCACTAGTTAATGACTTTTTTTCCTCCTCCCATCTACTATTGGATTTCATCTGAAAAGGACATGGCAGATTTATAACATGTCACATTAATGCATGGCCTTACTGAGTCCAAGTACTTGTGTTTGTGTCCAGCCAACAAGTCAATGGCACTTTTTCCAATTGACTTCACTGGCCTTTAAATCAAGCTGTATGCCACTAAGGTTTGGCTGCCCTAAAGCAACCCGATAAAGATAAACATGATAAAGAATAAAACAAGCAGGTCATGATGAAGGAAGCATTATTTTCAGAAGTGTAGTACATGATTCTTCTTACCTCCACCCCAATATGGGTTCTCCGGTTTAAGCTAGGTTTTTCCTTTTTCTTGAATGCCCTCACTTTTCACTCTACTATATTCTTTCAAGGATGTTGCCCATTTCTGCGGTACAGGGATCCACTTCCAAATTCAGTTTTTTCAAACTAACACAAAATAGCTTCAGGCCATAAGCCAACATCTAGTGGAGTTTAGGAAGAAATTTGCCTTAAGGGCAGTTTATCTTAACCTTTCTTATTCAGTATTTCTTGTTCTTTCCTCTGAAACATCTCACGCTGACCACTGTTGGAGCCATAGTACTGGACTGGATTGACTCCACGGTTGATCTAGTATAGAAGGGAAGTGCCTGTGTCTGTGTTTTCACTCTAAATGACTTTCTGTTTAGACGAAACACACAAGGGCTATGTCTACACTTGCAAAAGCTCAGATTTGTTAATTAGAACTAACAAATTCAAACTAATTTTAGTTAGTTTGAATTAACTTAATTCCAACTAGCATGGCCCCACTAGAATGCTAGTTCGAACTAGCCATGGCCATGCAGGGCACTTGCTTAGTTTGAATTAGTCAGTTGCAGGAATGTCAATCTGCCGATTAGTTCAAACTAAGCAGTTAGTTCAAACTAATATGGTCACATTGACTTAATTCGAACTAACTATTTCGAATTAAGGGTTAGTTCGAACTAAGCAATCAAATTTATTAGTTTGAATTAAGGAAGCCCTTAATTCAAACTAATGAAAGCCTAGTGTGGCCAAGGCTTACGTTAGTTCTTATTAAACTTCCTTAATTCGAACTAACTTTCAAATGTAGGCATAGCCAAGGAGTCTAGAGGTACTTTTAAAGACTAACACATTTATTTATCTCATAGCTTTTGTGGGAGAAGATCTTCAAAGTGTCTGACAAAGTGGGATTTTCTCCCATGAAAGCTCATGCGATAAATACATTTGTTAGTCTTTAAAAGTGCCTCACGACTCCTTGTTTGTTTTGCTGAAGTATACTAACACGGCTCTCCTTTGGAACTTGTTTAGACAAAAATATTTAAATGTAAATTTTGAAATTCAGAATGTTGCTTGATTTATACAAAGTAATGTAAGAAATGGAATGTCCTCCTATCTGCCAAACCAGCCATTGTGGGAGAACATAATGAGAAGCAGAATATCGGGTTTGTACAATGGCTACAAATATACCTTCAAATAAAAGGACCATTTTTGCTTTCATTTCAAGAATTTCTTTACAAGACTCATTTCAGCACACAACTACTAGCAGGCACAAAAGAGAATGAACATGCTCAGGAGATTGCTGCTTCTTCTTCCTTTAAATGTCAATAACTGAACTGTTCCCTTAGATTGTGTGGTCTGAATTCTTGCCATCTCTTTGAGGGAGTTTGTCAGTAGACAATATTCAGAAGAGAATATCCCGAATCTATATTTGCTTAACAAAAGAAGCTGTGTTTCTAATCTAATATGCTTTAATGATAGTCTGAATGTGTGCAAAAATACAGGCAAACATGACTGCTTTTAGGGTTATCGCATGTGGTTAGTCAATGTAATCTTGAATAAAAGGTGTTACTCAGAATAAGAATTTAAACAATTGTACATTTTGCTTTTTTGGAATGGGAGTCAGATTTACAATGAATTCTTATAATCCTGAGCTGGCTTAACAACAAGAGCTTTGCAACAGATGCACACTTTGTGCATCCAGTTATATTCCTCCAGGCCCTTGGCTTTCATATGTAAATATCAGTCAAAATTCATATGAAAAGTGAGAGGAGCTGGAACTCCCCAAGGCAATTGTGTTAACCGCAACTAGTTTTTCTTTGAGAATATGGTGGCTCAAAATGGAGCTAGACCTATGTAAAATTGGACTATGAACATGACAAATCAGGTCTAGTGAGTCTAATCTTTTATGCACTTATTTGTGTGTCTAGTGATAAAAAGAAGTAAATCTTAAAAGACACGTTGTCCTTCGACAGTCAAAGCATCTGGACATGTAATCCAATCTTCTAATAAGCTTGGAATATATATATATTTATCAACTGTGAGAGCACCATGTAACTGAAGAGCCCATCTTCAATGTATTGGTGAGAATAAATGTCTTATTGTAGCACATTGAATCTACATTCTATGCATTAAATTTTACACCCAGGGAGTAATTTCTCTTGTTCTTTTGTCTATCATTCTGACCTCATATTTGTGTCCTCTTTGTTCATTTAAGAGACTCCATTTGTTTTGCTATCTATCTATCATAGGGTTTATATTGCTGCCCATCACCATGGTATGTGAGCACCATTCATGTAAAAGGAATAGCAAAAGTAAAGTCCCTAGTGTTAAACTTGTTCATTTTATTATGAGCATGGCAGAACTGGCACAGAGGCAAAGGTAACAAATTCAAACAAACAAAAAAGTGAGGTTGGAGCATTACACTGCTCTGTAGAACTTATGGCCAACATAGCCTGACCTTTTGTATATCACAGGATGTTATATTTCACTCAGTTACCCCTACATGGAGTCTAAAAATGTCAGTTAGACTACCATTTCTGTCCTCAGGGGACTAAAATACTGTGAACCACAGGTAGAGAACAGGAGAAACCAAGATACTACCAATGGCCAAGGCCTCTGCGAAGACAAGGAATGGATTAGTGAAATATGCCCAGATAACCTTTGCAGTTGAGCTATACTCCATGATGCAAAGAAACATGACATCTCCTTTGTCCCACCAGATTCCTGCTGATCTCACCTGGGAGAAAATTCCTTCTCTACCCCAAATATTGCATGTGAGCAAGACAAACTGGCCACGCATTTAAGAAAGGGGATTCTTTATTCCATCTCAGAGCATTGATCCACATCATCCAGTGTCCCATCTCCAGCTGTGTCTAACTTTGGAGCCTTCAGAGGAAGGTAAAAAATAACTTCAAAATACTTCTGACCAACTGAACATTGGGGGGTTAAAAAAAGTCCCGCCTGACACCTGCAGGTGACCAGCTACAGCTCCGAAGCATGTGGTTTGATCACAGTCATGTGACTAGACCTGCAGTCACCTATGGTTTTATACAACATACAGATATGGTCAGCACTATCTTACCCAGAAAAATCTCCATAGATTTGTAGCAGATGGGTGCCACAAAGTGTAGCTTTTCATTGCTTCTGCCCCTACCCGTAACAGTTACCGTTCTTCCATGAATATAGTGCAACAAATACATGAACTTTGCACTGACATAATTCTGTGGGGTCAGAAGTATATCGGTTTACTACTCTTTCTAACATAGATCATCAAGAGAAAAAAAAAAGAACCTTTCCATGCTTTACAACCCGTTTAACTAAAAAAATAGCCATGGGTCCAAACAGCAAGTACATAAGAAATGTTGTATTTATTCTTTTATGAGTCCATTAATAAAATCTGGATATGACATTGGGTTCAGACTTTAGAATCCCCCAATGTTTAAGGTGGTCTGGATCATTGGGTTTTGTTTGCAGCTATTTCAGGGGTGGGGGTGGGGGAGGGAGAGACGGGGGAACAGAGCCTTCTGTGTTTCTAAAGTAAGGGATTGCAACACAGGGCTATGCCAGCCAGACAGTAGCAGGTGGTATCCTTAACTCTGAAGACATTTCCTTGTATATCAAAGAGCTTTCTGAAAATTGAAATTGAATGAGATAGGGCATACAGAATACACATCGCTTTGCCTGAGTCAATTAGATCTTCTTATGGAGTACCCATCCCAAGCTGTGCTCACAATGTGCCAAACTAACAGGCTAATATGATGTCCTCAAGACATATAATTATCCCAAGGAGCATAATCCTTTTAAACAAAACTATAAACAAGTCCCAATGATCTGTTCCCAAATCCCAACCCTCTTTGTCTGAAGAACATGATCTCATATAATCTTTTGAAAAATTGCAGATATTTTATAATGTAAAAGAAGAAATAGATTTTTATTTTATGCAGCAATGGGATTCTTCAAGCATTCTACAGTATATAAATAGTAAATGGTCTATATCTCAATGGCCAAGAAACATAGGAATGTATAGATGTGTCTCATAAATTTGCAGCAATTATTAGAATATACTTATTTTATGACATATATGTATACATTTAATATAATAAAGCATGGATTACTTATCACACTGACTTTATAAGTGACATTGATTTATTTATGCTTCCTTTAGGTATGAAATGTCATTTATTTGACAGAACTATTGCTGCTTATTCTCACTTTCATTTCAAGTGTATGTAAATACACTTTATTTATAAATGTAACTGTATGGGGTGATTTCTTCACTTTAGAGTAGAAGAGGTTAAAAGCCCAGAGAGGTGTGTGACAAATGGGAGCTGAGGGCCATGCAGGCTGTATAAAGGCAGTTTGCCCCAAACCTGTGAAGGGGAGGGTAGTGGCAGTGGGATAGTGGGGGACAGGACCCTGAAGAGCCCCCAGGGGCACTGCCAAGGTTCAGCAAGAGCACAGCCTTGCTACAAAGGGTAGAAGGTACCTGGGGAGGTGTGGATTTGACCCAGGGGACCTAGTGAGGCGCAGACCAAACAGAGGTGAAGGGGGTTGAGGTGGTGCTCAATGGAGCATGTAGGGTCCCTTGGCCAGGGCCTGGAGAAGTGGGTGGGCCCGGGTCTCACCCACCTCGCCTAGGCTGCAGTGGGCAGTGACTCCATAAATGAGCGACGGACAGTCCATGCTGGCCACTGATACAAGTGGTCTGGCTGGGACTGGGCTATACCCTGGAAGGAAGGGGACTAAAGGGACTCAGCCAGAGGGCTCAGGTCCAGCAAGGGACTACAAAGATCATGGAAGAGACAGAGGACAGACTACCAGACAGGGGACCAGGAAGCATCTGTCTGGTGGGTCATGTGCAGCAAAACATTTACAGTAACTTATACCCATTTGATGGCCCTTTTATACTGTTAGAGCAGTGTAAAGGGGTTTTAGCATAAATGAGAATCGGGCCCATTATTATTAGACATGCATATTTAATATATTTAGCATTGCAGTAATATATCTGGGATACATAGTGAAGAGCAGTTTCCTCAAGACAGGAGTCATATGAGGATGAATACATTGGTGGTTGCAAGTTGCTTCTGTACTTTTGTTCTTTCCCCCCCCCCTCCTTTTGCAAAATTCCACCCATTTTGGCTTCTCAACCTGATACTCCTTGGGTGTGATTTTCAGAACAGCCGACTGCCCACAAGAGCAACTGAAATCACGACACGTGCTCAGGGTTTAATTGATCACCATATTTGGGGTCGGGAAGGAATTTTCCCCCAGGGCTGATTGGGCTCTGTAGGTTTCTCGCCTTTCTCTGTAGCACAGAGCATGGCTCACCTACCAGTGAATTCTCTGTACCTTAAAGTCCTTAAATAATAATTTATGGAGGTAAATAACTCAGTCGTCGGTTGGTGGCCTATTGCTGGAGTGGGTGGGTGAGATTTTGAGGCCTGCATTTTGCAGGAGGTCAGACTAGATGATCGTACTGGTCCCTTCTGACCTTAAAGTCTATGAGACACCCCATATCATTAGCCTCTTCTGAAAATGTAGTTACAAATTCCTCTTGGTTCTCCTCTGTTGTACAGCCACAATTTATTGGGCTGAAGTTCTGTGACCTGTGTTATGCAGGCAGCTTTGTGTTCATAACAGTCCCTTCTGGCCCTAGAATCTATGACTCTATATAGAAAGCAATATTCTTTTTCCAATTTCCATTGCATCTAGGCCACTACATATTTACAGTGTTCTAGGAAAATTACTCTTTTGTTCTAGCAACTCACTTATTATACCATATACAACGAGCGCTCACTTAATTTAATCAAGTAGCTCACAGTCATTGCCAGCTGTATTTCTGGTGCCATCTCTCTCTAATTGAACTTTTATAAAGTACATTATTCTCAATAACACTGCACTGCTTGGTGTCTGCTATAATGTAAACAGAACAATTTAACTGTACACCTATTGCACTGACAGATTACAGTCATTTCTCCAGTTAGCTCTTCTGCTGCCTTATCAACTCCTGCGAGAATGATCCCCCCCCTTCAGTGAGTGGAAGCTAATAATGAAGTGAAAAAAATCCACAGCTGAACACAAAATCCAATCGGTTTTCATAATGGAAGATCACATGATCATCTGCCTGCATGAAAATGGAAGTAAGTGAATTCTAAACCAAAAAGCAACAATAAAGGAAAATAAATGGGTTGGACACAAAGGCTATGTCGACACTAGAACAGTTAATTCAACTTAATAAGTCGACTTAAAGTTGACCTTATTAAGTCAACTTAAGAAAGTCAACTTAACTTTTCTAGTGTAAACATAGCCCCTTGTCAACCTTATTAAGTCAACTTAATGATTTAAGTCAACTTAATAAAGTCAATTTAGGTGCTAATTAAGGAGTCGACTTAACACGACCTAAAACGAGGTGTTATTAAGTTGACTTCAGCTTTCCTGAAGTCGACTTAAGGAAATGCTTAAGTTAACTTAATAAGAGCCCAGTGTGGACATGGCTTTGTTTAGGTCGACTTAAGCCTTCTATCATCAAAATGTTTTATTAATTCTTGTCAGTTGTATCAAATTATTTCAGCTGAAAAAAAAACTCTGCAAAAATCATAAGATTTTGTTTCAACATTCATGAAACAAAAGTTTTGATTTCTTAGTGAGAAATGACTTTTCATTTAAAAGTTTTCTTTAATTTTATTTTAAAAGCCCCCATAATATGACATTTAAAATGACTGAAATAAAAATGAAATATTTCAATTTTCAAATGTTGATCTACAATAGATTTTTTTTTGTCTTTTTGATTCACCAAAAATTTCAAAAATGTATTTTACAAGTTTGATCCAAAATGATTTCCCCCCCCCCCCCGATTTTTTGGAATTGCCAGTAAACCAAAAAGTTCACTTTTCTTCCAGTTCTAGTTGTCTGTAGACTTGAGGAGTAGAGTTAATGTTGGCAACCTGTAGTCAGTGAGACTGGACAATGAAAGCACCACTGAACCTCATTACACATGGGCTATGTCTACACTTGGCCAAATAAGTTGACGTTGCTAAGTCAACTTAACAAAGTCGACTTTAACTCAACTTTGTTAAGTCGACTTAGCATGTCCATACTATAAAATTAGGTTGACTTAAAGTCGACCTTGCCAAATCGACTTAAAACGTCCACACTGGATGCCTAAGTTGACTTCTATGGGCTAGGTGGACCTGGCAGAGGTCCATGGTGAGAGGGGGGGCATCCCTTTAAAAGTGCCAGGGGGCTCAGTATTTTCCTATTGTACCAGGGTACAATGGGGGCTGAGCAGGACAGGGACAGGGTCAGGGTACAGGAGCGGGGTGGGCAGTGCTGTGTCCTGCCCTGTGGGGGGAGGGGGGCACGCCAGGCTCTGGCTGTGCCAGGCACCCTGGCAGGTAGGTTAGTGGGGGAGTCTTGGGGGCCCTTTAAGTTGACTTAAAGTCGACTTAGGGCTAAGCCATGTCTACACTGGCTTAAGTTGAGTTATTAAAGTCAACTTAGCCAGTAAAGTCGACTTTATACTAGGTTTTATAAAGTCAACTTTAAATTTCCTTAGGTCGACTTAAGCTGCTTAAGTCAACTTGAGGAAATTGTAGTGTAGATGCAGAGTAAATTAAATTGACTTAAGCAGGCTTAAGCCAACTTTATTTACAAGTGTAGACGCACCCATGGAACCCAGGTGCTTTTTGGAGAGAGGTACTTTATCATAGTAATAGAATGCATCTGAAAAGAATTTTCTTAGCTTCTAGCTCCCCAGGTAGCACCTCACTTTGCAACATCTGGAGCTGGTGCTGCTTGAAGGAGGAGTCTTTGGACTGAATGTCCTCCCTTTGGATCTGAGAATAACTACAGAACCAGCCTTTTTTTTAAGAAGAAGGATGCTGATTGAATTGATAGTTTGGTGCTCAATTTAATTGTGGTTTTGAGACTTCTTTGGTCTTTAACTTTTACATCTTATGTTATAAAGATCCAGGATACTTTGTGTATAGATCAGCACTGAATATATTTTGACTCTTACTATTATTTTATGTATTTGTTTATAAAAACCAAATCAGACCAAACCAATAAGTAGCTCTCCCACTAGATGGCAGCCAGAGACCTTAACAGATATTCATTCTGCAACCTGTTCCTATTTTTGACTGTTCTCTTGACACATAATAATTAAGATGTTCCATTCGAAGGAGGAATTGCTTGACTAGCTTTCCAGAGAGAGTTTCATAATACAGAAGATTTCCATCCTCAGTGATAACCACTGTCCATCCTCCAGCAGGGATGCTAATCCCTTTCCTTTTCTCCTTCCTTCAGGTCTCTGCAGTGATTGTCATGGCACCTAGACATCTGCTCAGTGGAATTATAGCTTCTGAGAAGAACAGTGGCTGTTGTTTTCTCTGGGAAACATTGTGACTCTGTCTATGTGCCAACTCAGGGCACTTCAGGAGAAGGAGCATGGCACCCCTTTTCTATACTCCAAGAGCTTTCAGTATTGCTGGTATCAGCATGTGGGCTGACAGAGGTGGTGGGGGCCATCCTTCACCACTGGGCTACTTTCCATACTGGGCAGGTCAACAGGAAGTGGGTGGTCAGGACAAGAGATAGAGCCTTCCTTCCAAATGCACCAATCAGCACAGCTACATTGGTGTATAAGGGGAAATCAATTTTGTCAGAGCTAGGGCTGACACTTTACATCACCATTGGAGGACATGGGAACCAGAGAGCATCACCATCTAGTTTTAGTCTCATTTTTTAGACTGGGAGCTGCCCTTTACTTGAGATTTGTGTCAAAGCCACTATTGGTCCCTCTGTGGTTTTTTTGTTTTCCACCTTCACTTTCAGAGATGGCCAACAGGACACAAAACTGGGGGTGCAGGGGGGGGGGAGGAAGAAAGCCAGCTTTCTGAAACCCCTGATGTTGTACAGCGTTCATCAGTAGGTCCAACTGTTGTAGCTAAGACAGCATTCTAATGTTGATCCAGACCCGAATTCTGACTCCTCTAAAGATTAACAGGGTTTTGTTTAAATCTGGACATCAGTTCATTTCCATCACTAATTACCTCCCCTGTTTTTTTACAAAATGTAGATTTTGCTCATAACACTTGCTCACCTTCCTGCCAGCATGAGAAAGGCTGAGACAGGGAAGGAATCAAAACCAATACCCTGAGGCTGATAGGCTAACTAGAACTGTTTGTCAAATTCCAAAGGGGTAGCCGTGTTAGTCTATTGTAGAAACTATTGTAGAAAGACAACAGAGTCCTGTGGCACTTTTAGTCTTTAAAAGTGTGACAGGACTCTGTTGTCTTTCTACAATAGAACTGTTTGGAAAATTTAGAAACAATCAAAATTGCAATGAAAACCAGACATTTTTAAGCTAATTTTCCCACTGATGTTGCAGCTTCTTTAGCTAATATTTCTAAACACATTCTTGAATGACAGACTGGATGGCCCTGATCCAACAAGCAAAGGAAGCCAACAGAACTTGACCCACAGGATTCAAAATACACATGGTTAAGTACCTTGCTGACTTAAGACCTGTGCTACTGCGATGTATTGATGATGATCATGATGATGATGATGATGATGATGTTGTACCTTTGTTCATACAGCATCAGACCAAGTACCTTTCAGCTGTATCGTTGGGGCTACTAGGTAACTGATTAAAATCAATAGATGTTAGGCACCTAAATATAGCTGAGAGGACAAGCAATGGAGGTAGAGCCTTTTACCAACAGATGGCAAATACAAATCCTAGAAGGTAACAGCTGAACAGCTATTGTTATCTCATGGTTTGGTGATGAATCTGTGCTTTAATTCACAACATACAGTAGAGCCCTGAAGGGGGACTGGGATCGCACAGGTCCTACAGGAGCAACTGCCATAATTGCTGGAGTGGGTAATTGTACTTTGTTGCAGGTGGGATTAGATGGGCAAAAAAACAGACAGCGGTAATTTGCAGGAAAACACTAATTCTCTTGACAGTTTGTCATAAATAGAATTTCAACAATGGAAAGCACGGTTTTCTACCCTCCCTCCTGCCCCTTCTTTTTAATAAGGATTGAATACTTACATTTATGTGAAAGATAGAAAGAGATTTGTGGTCTATTATAACAGGCATTAAAGTATTTTTGCATGTAAGATGTAAGCATTTTTAAGCAAGGGTTGTTTTATTCTTTTAGTAATG
Source organism: Pelusios castaneus (assembly GCA_007922175.1). Taxonomy (NCBI): domain Eukaryota; kingdom Metazoa; phylum Chordata; order Testudines; family Pelomedusidae; genus Pelusios; species Pelusios castaneus. Next base: position 1,692,744 of record ML685847.1, on the reverse strand, counting down.
TGTGTGTGTGTGTGTATGTATGTATAAACCAACCCTTTTTTTTCCTTCTTCCTTTTTTTAGTAGCATAGGGGAATCTGTCTCTCTCCCAGGATTTGAAGGATCTAAGACTTTTGCAGGTTGGAGCAAGATAAAAATGCAAGAAACAATGCAGGACTGGTGGAAGTAAGATGGTATGGGAGGTGGATCAAAAAAATTGTTCTGTGCAGGCCTGTACTGTACAAGTGTCTATATCACAGAAATGAGCCATTTTCACAATGGCTCTTCTTAGCTGCCAATCTGTATAGCAGTGGTTCCCAACCTTTTCCTCTGCTGTGGCACACCTTGATACCTTTAATTATTTTGAGGCACACCACTATATAGTCCCCAAATGAACTCATGAATATTCATGAGCCAATCCAGAACTCTTCAAGTAGTTTTTCAAAAAAATTCTGTGGCACACCTGACGGCGCACCAGTGTGCCATGCCACACTGGTTGGGAAACACTATTTTATAGAGTGATGTGTTGAATAGCTATATGATGAGATCCTGGCCCCATTGAAGTCTATGGCAAAATTCCCATTGATTGCACTGGAGGGTGGGGGAAGTGAGCAGGATTTCATCATGGGGAAAATGTTACCTTCTGGGGCCAAATTCCCTGCTGAAGTAAAGTGCAGTTTGTTTACTTTAATGGAGTTATGCCAATTTACATGATCAGGTAAATAAGCTCCTTTAATCTACAGCTGGTCCCTTGAGGTAGCTGTTTGAAATGCATGGGTAGGGTGAGGGAAGGAAGCTTGCTGAAAAGGGTTTACTTTTTCTGTGACTAAATAAAGTACTTCTCTCTTCAGGGCTGTTAGACAAAAGAGTCCTGTGGCACTTTTAAAGACTAACAGATTTATATATCGCATGAGCTTTTGTGTTTGATTTGCTGTTACAGACTGACCTGATCCTATGTCATACACTCCCCTGCATTTAATTTCCTCCCATTCTGTAAATTTCCCATCTTCAAAGCGTCTGACGAAGTGGGATTTTCTCCCACAAAAGCTCATGCGATAAATAAATCTGTTAGTCTTTAAAAGTGCCACAGGACTCTGTTGTCTTTCTACAATAGACTAACACGGCTACCCCTTTGGAATTTCAGGGCTGTTAGTTAGGGACATATGATAATGTTCCATCAAAAAACTGTTCGGAGTGAATGTACTTTTTCTTGGAAAGTACATTGCTTCCTTTGGGAAAATTTTGAGGTTTTTTTAATTGAAAATCAAAACATGTTCACTTTTGTTGACAAAAAATTACCAAAACTTTTCAAAGGGAGGAAAAAATTCTGACAGTCTGAGCCATTATTTCAACAGCACTACACTGAAAATTAAAACCAGAGAAAAAATATGGGTCCCCTCTTCAACTCAGGGATGGCAACAGCCTGCATACAATACATCACATATGTCTGACGAGGCGGGATTCTCTCCCACGAAAGCTCATGGAATAAATACATTTGTTAGTCTTTAAAGTGCCACCAGAATCCTTGTTTTTAGTATTGGTACAGATCTAATTGGTTACATGGACAAAGATTGGATGGATATGAACCTCAACCACTACCTGATTCCCTGGGTTCCTAGTTCCTCAACCCAACAAAGCGCTGAATTCAAATAGTCTACTCACATGCTTAAAATTAAGTATGTGCTTAAATGTTTTACTGGCTTGGGGCAATACAGAGGAATGTTGTCGGTACATATTCTGGTGTGTGCAAGGGGGTGGATATGAAAACAGATAGGTGCAAGTGCCACCATCTAAATCTCTCTCCTTGCTCCTTCACTTTCAAAGCCTTCTATTTCCTGAGTGCTCTTTTAGTATGTCAGTAGCAAAAGGAAAGTAGTATATAACTGCTGCCTGGATTTTAATTTAGCTCGCTAAGCTTTAAAAGCTTTGGGAGAAAAATGGAGAGAGAAGCTTTTAATAAAGCAGAGATGATTGGAACACCGGTGATTTTCTTTCCTCTCAGCCTCTTTCAAAGACACTGTCGAGAATATAATTTAATTTGATTAATTCACAGCTCATATTTAAAATGGCCCCCTCTTTCCTTTTGGGAGTTGCAGATATAAAACATCTGAAAAGAATTCAGACACCTTTTGTGGGAAGAGGCACTTTATGTACTCTACTTTTGAGCCAGAACAACATCAGTGCCCTGCCTTGTAATAGATCCATCTGATGTGTTATGTAATGGATGAGACAAAAGGAAGACAACCGCCTTTCTTTTTTCTGCTCCATTTCTTCACAGGGAAGATCCCTCAAACTCATTTCGGTTTGCATTATTTTTCCAGTTGCTACATTTCTATTAGAACTTCCTGCACTCTCTTTTACTTCATACCTCAAAATATGTTGAATTATCAAACACTAAATATCCAGAACAAGAAAGAAAGGTATTCGTTAACCAAAGAGCTGGTTTGGACATTTTGGACAAAGCATTTCTTAGATTCAAAAGTGCTTTTTCATCAAAACCAAAAACATTTTACCAAGCTATATCAAATTTAATGAACAATTTCCAGAGGTGTAGCCGTGTCTGTGTACAGTAAAAACATGCAACGGACGAAGTGGGTTGGAGCCCATGACAGCTTATGCCCGAGGAAATTTGTTAGTCTTTTTTATGTTTACACTTACTAAAATTAGTTTGAATTAGTTAGTAGAATTATTCCAAGGGGTAGCCGTGTTAGTCTATTGTAGAAAGACAACAGAGTCTTGTGGCACTTTTAAAGACTAACGGATTTATTAATCGCATGAGCTTTCGTGGGAGAAAATCCCACTTCGTCAGACGCTTTGAAGATAGGAAAGTTACAGAGTGGGAGGAAATTAAATGCAGGGGACTGTATGACATAGCATCAGGTCAGGCTGTAACAGCAAATCAAAATATGTCATACACTCCCCTGCATTTAATTTCCTCCCACTCTGTAACTTTCCTATCTTCAAAGCGTCTGACGAAGTGGGATTTTCTCCCACAAAAGCTCATGCGATTAATAAATCTGTTAGTCTTTAAAAGTGCCACAAGACTCTGTTGTCTTAGTAGAATTAGTTAGAATTAGCGATCTCCATTGATTTCAATGGGCCGGTTAGTTCGAACTAAGAAATTAGTTCTAATTAACATGGCCACATTAGTTAATTCGAATTAGTTAGTTCAAACTAACCCTTACTTCTAATACCATATTCAAAGTTATTAGTTCGAATTAAGGAAGTCCTTAATTCAAACTAATTAAAGCCTAGTGTAGCCATGGCTTTAGTTAGTTCGAATTAAGCTTCCTTAATTCAAACTAACTTGCCAGTGTAGACATAGCTTAAGAGGCCTCAGGACTCTCATTGTTCAAATTTGATGAAGTTTTTTACCAGGAAATTTCTGCAGTCTAGGGTAGAACATCCAGTCATTTAAAGAAAACATGAACTGAAAATCTGACCTTTTTGATACAATTTCATTTTTTAAAACCATTTGAAAAGTTTTGCTTTTGTTTCTGGTATATTCACAGCATGCACATAGAGCAATTAGATTAAAATATTCTTGCTGGGAGACTGCAGTGTAACACTGATTTATTTCTTATGATTCAGAACCTTAACATGAGAACTTCAAAACAGAGAGAAACAAAGCAGGCTGCTCCTTCCAACCGAGATGTATAGCTCATCTACCTTGCAGTAGGCAGGTGTTTCCAAACTAACATTGATTCCATGCTTCCCTACAGAGCTCATTCTTCTACAAGTAGGGCCAGGAAATATCCCTCCTTTCTGCAACTCCAACACAGTCCTCAATATGTCGCAGTTTTAATGTAGACTGAACGTTGTTGCAACACGAAATTGCTCTCCTGTGGCCAACTCTAGTTCCCAGTGTTGACAGCAGCAGCAAGGAAAGGCACAGTTACTACAGCAGGGCTCAAAAGAGCTACAATGCACTGAGACAAGTGAATTAGGAGATATGGGATGGATAACATCAGAATAAATAGTCACAGGCCAGTTTGAAGGTGTGGGGTTTAGTCAGTAAATCACTGTATTTTGTAATACATGTGGGGGGAATGGAAAGGACAACGATAATGACCGTTAGCTAAAATTCAACTGTACTTTACCTAGAAAGACATCAATCTCTCATTTATATACTGATTGCCCATTTTTGCTCCTTTTATACATGTTGAGTAGAATCATAGAATCATAGAATAATAGGGTTGGAAGGGACCTCACGAGGTCATCTAGTCCAACCCCCTGCTAAAAAGCAGGACCACTCCCCCTAAATTATCCCAGCCAGGGTTTTGTCTAACCGAGCCTTAAAAATCTCCAAAGATGAAGATTCTACCACCTCCCTAGATAGCCCATTCCAATGCTTCACCACCCTCCTAGTGAGAAAGATTTTCCTAATATCCAACCTTGACCTCCCCAGCTGTAATTTGAAACCATTGCTCCTTGTTCTGTCCTTTGTTACCCTCGAGAACAGCCTAGCTCCCTCCTCTTTGGAGCAACCCTTCAAGTAGTTGAAGGTTGCTATCAAATCTTATTTTTGGAGTAGACCCACTGAAATTAATGAGCCCAGGTCTAGTCGGGAGCAGATACCGAACTGGTGTAACTCAGCTAGGAATGAAGGAAGGTCTAGTGGTAGGACGCCAGGGGAAAAAAGTGTTCAATTCTTGGTTCTGCCACTGACTTCCTGTATGACTTTGGGTATGTCACTTAGCCTTTCTACACCTCATCTTCCCATCTGTACATTTGGAAAACAGCACTGCTCTGCCTCATATGGGTGTTGTTAGGATAACTACATTAAAGATTGTGAGGTTCTCAGAACCTATAGTGATGGGGGCCATCTAAGTACAGAAGCTAGCTGACTAGAAATGAATGCTGCCCCATTAGTTTCAGTGAAGTAATGCTACTGAGGCTCTGGTCTACAGAGAGTAAGGGTGCAGTGTTGCTGTAGATGTGTTGGTCCCAGGATATTAGAGGGACAAGGTGGATCAGGAAATATCTTTTATTGGACCAACTTTTGTTGGCAGGAGAATTCCACAAGGCTCTTCTTCACGTGTGGGGAAACTAGCTCAAGATGTCATGCTAAATAGAAGACTTAAATCAATTGTTTACTGTAAGTAGTTTACACATATTTCAAGGGACCATTCAAGGTGAAGTGCTCTGTTAACACCTCTTCAGTCATCCAAAGGGAAGGAAGGGGGGCAGGAAAGCAGCTGGGGGGCAGGCTTGTTAGAGGTTTACAGTTTGTTGTAATAAGCAATGAATCCAGTGTCTCAGTAACGGCGGTAGAATATGCCCCTGAATGAAACACATCTACTCTGTTGTTCATAGAATCATAGGGTTGGAAGGGACCTCATGAGGTCATCTAGTCCAACCCCCTGCTAAAAAGCAGGACCACTCCCACTAAATCATCGCAGCCAGGGTATTGTCTAACCGGACCTTAAATATCTCCAAAGACAGAGATTCTGCCACCTCCCTAGATAACCCATTCCAATGCTTCACCACCATCTGTCCAAGCTTCCACTTCTTGTAAGCTTCCCTTAAATGTTTCAGTTCAATGCAGAGTTCTCTGCTAAGCCACGCTGGGCGCTCTCCACATTTGCTGTTCTTTCTGCACATCGGAATGTTATCTTCCTGTGCCCTTGTTAAGTAGGTACATCTCATTGGGGAAATGGATGTAGGGTTGTGTGGGAAATGAATGAGTATTGGGGCAACCTAGTCTCCCTCACCGCAACAACAGCCCTACCTCCTAGGGCCACATGACCCAAATGTAAAAAAACAATAGAACAATTCTTCTCAATGAGGCAATGCCGCAGAGTGCCTGGAGTTACTAGGACTACTCTTTTCTGTAGGGCAGTTCTGCCTAGTGGCACCAGTCAATAGGCCTAACCATTTACGAGGGCCATTAGCCATGATGAGAGTAGATGTTGTTGCCAACCCAATCAGGGCTGTACGGCCTAATGACCAGAGTCAATATGGCTGTCCTTCCATTCAGGGGCTGGAGAGGAACAACAAACACAAGTGTGCACCAATGACATATCAAAAGGCCACTGAATTTAGATATCATGAGGGCCATGACCCGAATGCCTATGTGTAAACACAATATCTGGTTAAATCATTTCAGTGAACATTCATTTTCTGTGGAAATTTGAGTTTTTGGCAAAATGAAAAAGGTTGCGCTTCTCTAAAATATTCCCCCTTTTTACTGGAAAATTGAAAATGGAAACCATCCATCTGAAAACTGTATGCTGTGTTGTTCTAGCCGTCTCAGCCCCAGGATATTAGAGATACAACGTAAATGAGGTAAGATCTTTTATTGGAGCTCTAATAAAAGACACTACCTCACCCTCCTTGTCCATCTGAAAATTGACATTTGCCTATGAATGGTTAGTTTTCATCAGATTTTGGCAGGAAAGAAATCATGTTTTGGTTTTTCAAAAAAAAAAAAGTTACATTTTTCATGGGATTGCGGGGTGGAGATATTTCCAACAATCTGTAATAAAAACTTTACACCCACTACTGTGTACCCATCAGTATCTAAAAATATTGCAACAAACTACTAAATTACATGCTTGTAACTATAAATACTCTACCTAACACCCGTGTACTTCTATTCTTATCTGTATGTAGGAGTGCACTTCCCTCTACGTCTTCAAGTCAACTGTAAATCTGCATGTATATTTACCTGTGTGACTACCATTAAATAGCTGCAGAAAACAGTTAAAAATATCCTCCTAAGGAAATTGTCACCAGAAGCAGATTGTATTCTAAATAGGGGACAGAATCAGCAACAGGGAACTGTAAGAGCAGAGAAGGCACTGAGCCTGCATTCAGATAAAATAGCACAGATGAAACCTCCTTCGTCCAGAAAGGCTTTCGAGATTATCACTGATGAAAACTTTGTTGAGAAAATAGGCCGGTATGAATAATTTTGACAGTAAAACCAGGCAAATACTTAGGAACTGATGTCACATAAATGATAATGCATTACTATCTAGCTCTTACACAGCACTTTCCATCAATAGATCTCAGTGCATTTTTGCAAATGAGACAAGTATCATTATTCTAATTTTACAGCTGGGGAAACTGAGGAAGTCAGAGGGATTTGCTCGAAGGTGCACAGCAGGCAATTGGCAGAGCTAAGATCAGCGCTCAAATCTCCTGAACCTCAGACCAATATTCTAGCTATAGACCCAGAGATCTGAAAAGGGCAGCAGAAAATAACCTCATCCTGGTTGTTGGAGTATGTTTTCACACAAAGTGAAGAAGCTAGTGAATCAGCATTGTCTTATGTGCAAACAAAACAAAATAGCCCATTGCCAGAGGCTCACACAATTAGACTGCACAAGACACTACAGACAATGAATTGTAGCAAATGAAGCTGGTCAAAGATTTTTTTTTTTTAATGTCAATGAAAAAATGGGGAAAATAATTTTTATTTTCACAATTTTTTTCTCCCTGTATTTCAGCCATAGATTCTAATGCCAGATGACACCATTGTGACAATCTAGTCTAACCTACTGTACAACACAGGCCAGAGAAGTTCTTCACAATAGTTCCTAGATCATGTTTTTAGATGTACATCCAATATGGTTTAAAAATTGCCAGTGATAGAAAGGAGCAGTGCGGGGGGAGGGGGGAGGCGTGTCTGGCTGGAGAGTCTTGCTCTCATGCTCAGGGTTTAACCATTACCATATTTGGTGTCAGGAAGTAATTTCTCTCCAGCGAAGACTGTCAAAAACTGTGGAAGTTTTTCATCTTCTTCTGTAGCAAGATGCATGGCTCACTTGCTGGTGGTTTCTCTGTGCCTTAAATATTTAAACTGTGATTTGAGGACTGTAATAACTCAGTCATAGGTTATAAATTCCAGAGGGGTAGCTTTGTTAATCTGTATATAGCAAAAACAACGAAAGTCCTGTGGCACCTTAAAGACTAACAAATTACTTCATGCATAAGCTTTTGTGGGCTGCAACCCACTTCATCAGATGCCAGTCATAGGTTAGAGGTTTATTACAGGAGTGGGTGGATGAGGTTCCGTGGCCTGCATTGTGCAGGAGGTCAGACTAGAAGATCATACTGGTCCCTTCTGACCTTAGAGTTTATGAGTCTATGAGAAGCCACCATAGCTCTTAGTAAATTTGTTACAATGGTTAATCTCCCCATACTGTTAAAAATGAATACCTTATTTCTAGTCTAAATTTGTCTAGCTTTCATTTTCAGCCATTGGACCATGTTATACCTTTCTTTGCTAGCTTGAAGAGCCCACTATGACATATTTGTTTTTCATGTGGATACTTACTGACTGTAATCAGTCACCTCTTGACCTTCTATTTGTTAAACTACTTACATTAAGTCAATCAAAAAAAGGCATGTTTCTTAGTCCTATATTTATTCTAGTGGCTTGTCTCTGAACCTTCCTCAATTTAGCTGGGACCAATCTTCCTTTTGGCAGAGATAAAGGCTAAATAACACAGGACTTCTCTCTTTTTTATGTCAAAAATTCTGCACCGAGGGGGAAAGATTTTTTGTTGGAAGAGTCAAACACTGTTATTCATATTGCATTAAGTGCCTGGAGGTCCCAGTTGAGATCATGACCCCTGGGTACTAAGTCCTGAATCAACACATGATGAGAAACAGTTCCTGTGCCAAAGAACTTAATGTAAAGACTGATGAAAGGTTGATAGAAGACAAAGATATGCTCAAGGTCAAAGAGAAAATCAGTGTCAAAGCCAGGAATGAAACCCATCTTCTTGACTTACACTCTATGACTATGTTTACACTTGGCCAAATAAGTCGACTTTGCTAAGTTGACTTCACAAAGTCGATTTTAAGTCGACTTTGTTAAGTCGACTTAGCATGTCCACACTCAAAAATTAAGTCAACTTAAAGGAGACCTTGCCAAATCGACTTAGAGTGTCCACACTGGACTCCTAAGTTGACTTCTAGGGGCTAGGTGGACCTGGGACTGGTCCACAGTGGCAGGGGGGCACTGCTTGCCAAGTGCCAGGGGGCTCAGCATTTGCCCCATTGTACCTGGGTACAATGGGGGCTGAGCCGGAAAGGGACACGGGCAGGGCATAAGAGCGGGGTGGGCAGGGCTGTGTCCTGCCCTTGCGGGGTGGGGGCGGCACGCCAGGCTCTGGCTGTGCCAGCCACTCTGGCAGAGAGGGCAGTGGGGGACCCCTGGAGCCCTTTAAGTCGACTTTAAGTTGATTTAGGGCTAATCTGCGTCCACACTGGCTAACTCGACTTTATAAAGTCGATTTAGCCAGTAAAGTCGACTTTAAACGAGGTTTTATAAAGTCGACTTTAAATTTTCTTAAGTCGACTTAAGCAGCAGTAATAAATTATACATCTTACCTGTTGAAAATCTCCACACACAGCTCTCAGGTTTCCAGTAGGGGAATGTGAAGTGAGCAGCATGGAAAATGAGAGAGAGGTGCTCTTAGGGACTGCCTTTTTTCAAAAAATTCTCTGTGCTTTCATGCTCGGGAACAACTGTCTGGACATCATTCCTAATCTATATGCGTTAGCTTTGTCCCATCACTGGTTCACTTAAGTCGACTTAAGCAGCAGCTTAAGTCGATTTAAGGAAATTGTAGTGTAGATGCAGATTAAATTAAATTGATTTAAGCAGGCTTAAATTGACTTAATTTGTAAGTGTAGACACACCCTATGTCATATTCACTAGACCCTACAACCTTTCATTATTTTTTTAAAAATATTATCTTCATTCTAAGAGCAGGTGTGAAATCACTGTGTCTGCCTGGTAAATCTCCATGTTAGCTTTGCAAGGCTGATGTAATACAAGCTGGAATTTCTTTCACTGAGTTTCTTCTGGAAAATTAAAGTACATATTCTCCTAGCTTGAATCTGATGTCTCCACAAACTATAAATCAAGCGAAGTTTGGAGGAAACTGGGTCAGTAGTTTTAAATAAGTGAACATTTAGAACCGAATAAACTAGCATGTGAGACGACCACAGGCAGTTAGACTTCTCCAGCTGGATTTCTGGAGAGCACAATTAAAATGTTGCCTTTCTCTCTTCAAAGTCAAGTGCAAATGGGTTCCTCTAATATGTTTCTGATCACATGACTTATCTTCTCCTTCTGATGGGCAATGGTGTCCTTTAAGAGGTGAAGCTGACATTGACTGTATTTATAAATGACATATTTACTTGACTTTGCTCCTAAGATGGAAGTAGAGAGATTGAGTGAAATTTCCCACAATGTTTTTGTTGTCTGAAATATGGAAGACTTGGAACTAGGCAAAGGTCTGTGAGTTTTTGGTACACACTATAGCAACATCAAGAAAGGAAAAATGAAGTGGGCCACTGAGTGGTGAACCAGTGATGGGATAAAGCTAACACATATAGATTAAGAATGATGTCCAGACAGTTGTTCCCGAGCATGGAAGCACAGAGAATTTTTTGAAAAAAGGCAGTCCCTAAGAGCACCTCTCTCTCATTTTCCATGCTGCTCACTTCACATTCCCCTACTGGAAACCTGAGAGCTCTGTGTGGAGGTTTTCAACAGGTAAGATGTATAATTTATTACTTTGCCTCCTGAGATTTTGAGGCTCTGCAGATGAACTCCCACTGTCAGCTATTCTGATTTTTTCCTGGTAACAAACCAGAAGAATGAGACTCTTGATGAAATTCAGTCAGAATCGGCAGGAGCCTGGTATTTAACACTGATTTGGTGGGGGAAGGTTATTGTTCAGAGTTTTGATTTTTTTTAATTGCTCAGCAGGCACATTATTATTTCCTGAATGGGTTCGGTTTGAAAATGTATCAGGAAATGTGAATGCTCACAAAAGGTGCCAGGTAAACAGCCCTGAAGATTGGATTCTGCCCTTTACAGAATAGTCAGCGGGTGGGAAACAGAAAAGTTCCCTTAGCCACGCAGTCTTACCCAGGGTCTTAATTATGAATCACTTCTGAAATTAGCTGGTAGTTCAGTTTCCATGGGAAACTACTGAGATGTCACTTTGCATTCTAGATCTTTGTTGTCTTTTATAGTCACTAAGGCCATGATACACAAGGGGATGATTTATGCACCTAGAAAATCACCCGAACAATGGTTCAATCCACAGAGCCTGTGGTAAGTGCCTAGGTTCCATACATAATGGATGGGGACAGACGGGTGCCTTAGAATGTGACCCGCATAAGCCAGCATGCTAAGCAGGGAACCACGGAAGCTTGTGAAGGGAGCTGCTGACCAGAAGGTGTGGTTTAGCATATCCTTCTAATGGAGACAGACGCCTAAAACATAGCAGTAGCTCCTCATTCTGTCTGAGGGGAGACAGGGTTTGAACAGGCATTGCCCAAGGTGCTTAGGAGCCTGTTTTAATAATTGATCTATGGGGTATTTTAATATGAGGCTCTCTCAGTCTATCTTGTTGAAGCTGTTCCACTTTGGATAACTATCTAACGAGCCGTTGGTCAAAGAAGACATGTGAGAATGACTCTACAATCCAGAGGTGATGGCAAATCTGTGAGAGAATGAGGATCCAGTTCTTCTGCTCTAAAGACTCTTTAATTATTTATCCACCATAAAGTTTAAATAAAATCACCCAAAGTGACCACTTTACCCTCTTCCAAGAGCTTTTTATTTTTATATCTTTTTTTTTTTAATTGTTATTTGTAAGAGTACCTGTTGGAAACAGAGGTTAATGACTTCCTGTCATGTGATGGGGTGTACACTTCTGTAACCCTAGCCATGTCATGTGACTGGATGGTTCACTGTCAATTGCATCCAGTGATATCTTTGAAAGTACTCCATTTCATTGTCAGCGTGATGGCAACTTATTTTCTCCTAAGACTAAAAGACCTACGTTTTTTAAACTTTGTTCTGAAGATTTGAAGCAGCCACAGGCAAGCCTGTATATTTCAATCCTGTGCTGTATTCTCTCTTCAAGAGGATAAGAATGAAAACCTGAAGGCTTCAGGCATTTCAGATCCCCAGGAGGAAAACAAAAAAGAGAATAAGAAACAGCTTCTACAGAGACACATATCCTATAAAATTTAAGCAAAGAGAACGCCGCTTCTGAAGGGGGACAAAGATAATCCCAACCATCCATCCAAATGTTCAGGCTATTAAGGCAAATTGTTTAATTATGTCTGGATTTAACAGGACACTAAATCTGCCCTTTGCCAATTCATGGTCCAATGGTGTCATTGTGCTGAATAATCTCACATGAAAAGGCCTAATATTGTAAGAAAATATTTGTTTACTCTATTGCAGAGGGAAGGGAAGAGATATTTAAAAGCACCTAGGGATCTAGGATCACAGGACCATTTACAAGCAATGACATTTGGGCTCCTAACTCTAGTTCCCTATGGGACGTGTCCTCCTCACTCACATAGGCACTTTTGAAAATCCCACCCTATCTGAAATGAGGACTTTGTCTCATGAAAGGAATAGGAAGGATTCTCCTAAAGTAATGGTATGGAGGGTTTGGAGGGGGTAGTCTCAGATTTGCTGGGAAAGGAGAGTGGGATCAAGAGTGGGGACGGGAGTAGATAGGCAAAGAGACTTGGGATGAAGAGCCAGGAGGGGCGAAGAGACAGGACTGGAATAGGTTGGAGGTGATGGGTAGAAAGGATCACACAATGGTGGATGCACTGAATAGTCCATGCCCAGTACAACACACTCCCTTCCTTGTTATTCTTCAGGGGGATCCTGCACATATTGATCCCAGCTTCATTTGGCCCTGTTTGTTTGTTTGATGGGGCAGCTGGCCTGCACCAGCTAAGAAGGGGTTAAGAGGGCCCAGGGAAGAACAGCCAATGGGCAAGAGCAGCAGGAGAGCCAATCAGGGCCCGGAAGCCCTGTATAAAAAGGAGTGGGAAAGCCAGAGCAGGCGATCCATCTGGGGAACTCAGGGAGGAAAGGTGGGTGGGCAGCATCAGCGTTGGCACCCAGGAAAATACAGTGGCTGACCACTGGGGTCTGATACAAAGGCAGAAAAGGTACTAGGGCTGTGGGGAAGTGGGTCAGGGAACCTATTGAAGAGTTGAGGGAAGAGGTGGTGAAGAGGTTGCTGCATGTAGGGTCCCTGGCCTGAGGCCTGGAGAAGAAGATGGATCTGGGTCCCTCCCCAGACCACCAGCAGAGTTGAGGTGGAACGGTGGTGGCCACAGACAGTGGAGTGGCAGAGACAGGACATACAACCTCCTCCAGAATGGGTGCCTAGCTGGAAGGCTGAGTAGATCTGAAAGATGAAGCACAGGCTGTGGATGGGGTGACCACTTGAACAAATTCCTCAAAAACAACAGCAGGAGATGCCTATCCAGCAGAGAGTGCTGAGAGCCTGTCACAGTTTGACATTAATGCTTAAGAATTCTCCCAGTGTTTAAGAGATGTTCATATATAAGCTGTGCACCATGAAACACAGTCACGTTTAGGATGGAAAGACAGCAGTCCTTGGGCACAATGAATGAAGGGAAAAGTGTGGTCAAAGACAGCCCCTTTCCCATGCAGAAAGTGACATGGGATCCCTCATGTTTTGGCTGAGCAGACAGCGCCTTAGTATTCTGGAATGCGCTGAAGAGTTCTGCACATCAAATTGAACGGTGATCTGTAGACTTTCTATCAACATTTATGGGCTGACCCACTGGCAGCAATTCCGGGCCCAGGACAGAATCCTCAATGACCCCTTAGAAAGGATGGCTGAGAATTACAACCATGGGTGGTGGGTGAAGCTCCCACTCGGAGAGGCAAAGCTCCCGTCCCACCTCTTCCACCCACACTCCACCTCCGCTTGACCTCAGGCCCAACTTCTGCTCTATGTCAGGCCCCCCGCCTCCCTGGTTGTCTCTGTGTCCCTCTCACCCCTTGACCCCACCACTTGTTTCATCCCTCCTTCTCACCTCTCCATTCAGCCCCTTACCTCTTTTCCACACACTCCATTCCCTGCTTGGCCTCCCAGCCACCAACTCCCTTCTTCCCCTGCCCCCACTTGTCTCCCCTTCTCTCCTCCAGACAGCCAATCCCCTGAGGTGGTGAGTGATGGTGAAGAGGGGCTGAGTGAGGAGGGACACAGAGCAGCATTGGGGGAGGGGGAAGTGGGGATGAGGAGGGAAGCAGTGGCAGGCAGGCCAGTGGGGGATGGGTTCTGAGTGCAGCAAGGGTGGGGGCTGTGGATGAAAGATGTGGGATGGTGACATAACCTCCCCGAGGGGAAGTTTCATCCCCTGCCCATGGATCTATCCCATCCGCCCAGGGCCTTTTATATCACCAGGCCCCCGGGCAACTGACCCCTTTCCCCCACCGTTGGTGGGTGAGGTTCTGTAACCTATGATATCCAGGAGGTTGGACTAGAAGATCATGTTGGTCCCTTCTGATCTTCAAGCCTATGAGTGCTTTGAGATCCTCGAGTGCAAATGGATGAGTTAAAAGTGATCATCAATAAACATTTTTACCTGCATCATTGGTGAAATCTTGATAATCTTGCTGTGGCCACTAAGTGAACTTGGTTTCTATTCAAAAGTCCCTGGCAAAGCCACAACTACTAAATGAAGGTTAGTTCTTCATATTTGTGAATCAGGCACTGAGTTGTTATATGTTCCATGGTCTAGTCTGGGTGATCACAGCTATATTGTTATGCGGGGTCTGAAAAGGGGAGAGAGACACTGTACACTCCTTTAGTACTGATCACCTTTTATGTAACTTCTACTGACAGAATGTGGATACAGATTTAGGAGAGATTTAGCACCATTATAGTGACAATACACAATAAGCAATTAAGCAATGGCAACACACAGGATAAAGAAGGCCATGAGATTTTAATCCAAAGATTAGGAGCTCACACTCTTCCTCATGGGCTGCTGACTGCAAGTGAATATAACAAATAGTATAACATACAACTCATAACTTATATCATTTAACCCAAGTAATGAACTTAAGCAAAACAGAAGAATCAGCATAAGATGCAGCAAATAACACTTTTCCAACCACACATCCACTCACTCACACCATTCATACATACAATACACAGAGCTAACTTTAAGACTGGCCAGGTCAACGTTAGCCCAGGTTTGAGAGGGTGAGGAAGTTGCCATGCACTCCGACCCCCGTTGCGTTGATGTTGGCTTTCCTCCCCTTAACTACCGAGTCAAGCAGTTTTATGGCTGAATCGATCAAGGGGGCATCCCAGGGGAGTGGGGCGGTGGAAGAAGTGTCCTTCTCCATCCTCTTTCATCCTTCTTTGGAGTTGTTTTCCACCGGTCACGTCTCCTTTCTTGATTGGCACTCTTGGGCCTCCTGTTATCAGCCCTGTGCCCTGGTCAATCAGTGGACTTAAACAGGGACTTTCCATTCACACCACACATGCACCTCTTTCCAATAATTCTTGCTGCCCTTAGCAATTTTTAAGCCATACTATGCCACAAAAACTTCTGCATATACTATAAAAATTACAACTCTATACACTAAAAGCTGCTGCATCTAGCAATTCTATATGGGGGCCGGGGGGATTTCTTCACTCCCAAGAGGCCCATCCTCTGTCCTCTTAATGGTACACTTGCACAAGCTTGCTAAACACAAAGCTGCTTGCCAAGCAAAATGCCAAAAGAGGAACTTTAACTTATGCTGTTGCCACAAAACCCTAAATCATGATGGGTGCGTGTACACTAGCAAGTTAGGTCGACTTAAGGACACTTAAATTGACCTAAACAGACCCATGTCCACACTGGCCTTTTCTTAAGTTGACTTAAGCATTTCCTGAAGTCGACTTAAGGAAAGCTTAAGTTGACTTAATAACACCTTGTTCTAGGTCGACTTAAGCCTTAAATCGACTCCTTAAGTTGACTTAAGGCCAGTGTAGATGGGGATTAACGCTAAATCGATTTTATTCAGTCGATTTCAAGCAACTATAACGGCTGTCTCTGCTATTAAGTCGACTTAACAAAGTTGACTTAAAGTGTAGCCAATTTGTTAAGTCTACTTCACAAGGTAGATTTTAAGTCGACTTAAAGTTGACATTTTTAAGTCAACTTAACAAAGTTGACTTAACTTTGTAAGTGTAGACATAGTCCATTATGGGACTGTTTTCTCTTTAGCATTACTTAGACAAAGCTGTTAACATAGGCCTTATCCTTTAGCATAAAGGGCTGATAGATTAATTCCAGTAGCCCATCTTCAGGCCTACTCAGGATCTCACAGGACAACATATTGGAGAGTCTTTAATTTTTCATTTGTGCAGCAAGTATCTGCATCTGCCATGATTTGTGTGACTGCAGTTTAGAGCTGCCCATGAGCTTCGTGGGAGATGGATATATATATATAAAAACAGGGCTGAATTATACATTATGTCACTGCATTGAAGTGTATGAGCTTGTACAGGGTGTATGTTATTAGAGAGTTTTGGTCCATCATGTTGATTCTACAGGAATGCATGCAATTGATTCGCTTTCAGCCTACTTGCATTTAGGATGGAGGAACTGTAAAAGAAAAATGGGAGGACAAAACAAGAGGTCACTCTTTCTAATATACTTTGTCTATTAAAAGACAAATTCTTCATTTCTTATTGTAATTCAACTAACTGTAGCTTAATTATAGCTACTAATAAACAGCATTGCCAAATCTTGCCTCCCTTAAATTCTAGTGTAAATTGTTTCACCCCTTTTAATCAAAGGATAGATTCTAGCTCACAAAAGGATCTGATTCTTCTACCTTTACTCCCTGAGTAACCCCCTGTCTTCAGTGGTGCTACTTGTGAAGTAAGGCACTACTCAGCAGCAGTGGATGAACACATTGTATGTACAAAAGGAGGAAGGGGTGGAAAAACCAAGACTTTTCAGTTTTTGAAACATCAGCAAACTTATCCCCTTATTAATTTCAAGGAAGACAAGGGAAATTTACAAGCATGTTCTAATCTTAATAGAACACGCTAGGTCTATTAATGAAGGATTTCTCTGTCAAGCTCCTTCCATAAAGTCTAGCTGTCTTTTCGTGAAAGAAAAATAACCAATTTATTTTCTCTGTGCTTTTAAGAAATGGAGGTAATGAGGAGATGAATAAGGGAGCTTATGGGGAGCTGAAATGTGAAACTGTAAATGATCCTTGTGCATATTGAGTCATGTATCAATAAAAGGTAACACAACTGGCTCTGCTTCTATGCTCCCCACACAGTCTGGGCCCTGATGCCTCTCATTGAAATCAATACATTAGCAGGCATGCTCTCTGTCTCTTCAGTGCTGTGCATTTATTTGTACAATTTGGATATTTAACTGAAACCAGAAAAAAGTGGGAAAAAAGTTTCTATTTTACATTTTCACAAAAGAACATTTTCAAAAAAAAGGAATGGATTTTAAGGCCGGAAGGGACAGTTAAGAATGGCTTATATGACCTTCCATAATAACACATAGGACACATCTCTTTAATAATGAGGGTGGTTAACCACTGGAACAATCTACCCAGAGAAATGATGGATTCTCCATCTCTTGAATTTGTCAGCTATACTATGGGTGCCTTTTCAGAAGAGATTCTTTAATCAACCCCAAGTTACTGGATTCAATACAGGGATACCTGAATGAAATTCTATATCCTCTGTTTCATAAGGGACCTCCAAATCTGTGACTTTATGAAGCTATGAACACACACATGATTCTTGCATCAAACCTCATCGCTTGCAGTTGAATTAGAGGCTATCTGAAGATAGCATGAGCTGTATAGTCAAAGTCAACCAAAACCTAGGCACTTTGATCTAGAGTTAGGCTCTAGGCATGCATCTACACTGGCAACTTAGGTCGACTTAAGGATGCTTAAGCCAACCTACACAAAGCCGCATCCAGACTGGGCTTTTATTAAGTTGACTTAATAACAGCTTAAGTTGACTTAATAACACCACCTCTGAAGGTCGACTTAAGCCTTAAGTCGACTTAAAACACATGTAGAAGCCCTAAGTCAACCTAATTAGCTAAGTTGACCTAATGGCTGGGTAGCCTCGGCTGGGGGCGATGGCTTGCTGGTTCCCCGTGCGGCAGAGGAGCCCCAGCTGTGGGGAATCCCCACAGCCCCAGGGCTCCAGCCGCAGGGAATCCCCCTCCACACCAGGGCTCCACCCACACAGGGTTGCCAGCTCCCTGTGCAGCAGAGGACCCCCAGCTGCAGCATGCTCCAACTATTGCCCTGGTATTAAAAGGAACAGCCCAGCTCATTCAGGGCTGACCAGGGAGGAGGAACAATGTGCACCGGAGGCTTCTTGCCAGGAGATGTATCAGGCTCTGCTGGTGAGAGGAAGCCACTCCAGAGCCAGAGACCTCATTGAGGAGCAGCCAATCTCAGTCAGCTGCCCAGAGCCACATCAAGGTTGCCAATGGACTCCAGGATCCTCAGAGAAGTGGAGAGTGACTGAGTGGAGAGACTGGGAGAGCAGAGAACATGGAGCCCCAGGGGAGGACCTCTACAATGACTGGGTAGGAAGTAGCCCAGGAGGCCTGGATGGTGGAACTGGGGATCAAAGCTGGCATATTTCAGACAGGATCCCCCCTGACTTGGTGTCACACCCCCAGCACTGAGAGGACCCTAGGCTGGGGCTCAATGGAGTGGGAAGGCCTGACCCCCCTACCTGGGCACCATGCCCCATAGTGGATACTCTCTCATTATGGACTCTGGCTGCTAGGCTGCACTGTCCAGTCTCCAAGGCTCCCACTGACTCTGTCAGTTAGGCCACAATGCCCTGAACCCAAGGGCCAGCCAACAGGATTGTGCCAAAGTTACAGCAGCATGGGAAAACCCAAGGACCAATCTGAGATGTGGAGGCTCCCATTTCACTGATGGCTCTCTGACTTTCCCTCAAGTGGGCAAAGAGGTGGGCTTACCCTACGACACTCCATCTGTACTTTAAGAACAAAGTCCATATCACTCTTTTCACAAATGTTCCAAAACAATTTAAATGTCCATCTAGGTAACCATCACCCCACAGACACCAATGATTTGAGAGCTGCAACATTTTTAGCATGAGTTCTCAGGATAAAGAAGCAATCAGTAGTTTATGGATTCTTTTGCTTTTCAGATATTAAAAGAAATTATACTGACCTGTAATCCCCAGCCTAGATTGCAGTGCAGTAAACCTTCTCATTATTTTAAGTGAAAGTAGCAACGAAAGATTATCTTGATGGGTTAAGTGCAGTGTAGCTCTTTTTAAAACAATGGGGGAAAGTAGAGTCAGAATGGTAGAGATTGCACAGTTTTATGTTTCTATCACTGGTGTAAAAAGTAATTTTAGGGTCTGATCTAATGGCCAGAAAAATGAATGGGAGTCAATGGAGAAGGACCTTAAAAAATATAATGCAACCTTCACCTCTGCTCTCAAGTTCACTGTTCACAAAACAGACCCTACCTGATCAAATTATTGAGTGTCTTCTGTGTGTGCCTCTCCAACTGACTTCACGTGAAGTTTAGGGTGCTCACTCAAACCATTATGTTTTGGGGAGGTCCACACTTCCGGTGGTATGTAGAGCACAGACAACACACGCCCAGCCAGTAGGGATAGAAATAGCAATGTAGATTGTGAGGCATGCCTTAGAGTAGTAGTTTTCAAATTATTTTTCCTCAGGACCCAGTTGAAAAAAATCATTTAAGCCCATGACCCAACAATTATATCTTTGAGCAATGCATTCCAGTCTTCTGGTGGCAGCAGGAGGGGACACCATGACCCTGTCAGTACCTGAGGGTCTGTGATCCAGGACCGGGTCCCGACCCATAGTTTGAAAACCACTGGGTTAAAGGGGTGTGCCATACATGCCTGAACCCTCAGTTATATACCCTGCATGGCTCTCCACACATCCAAGCAGTGCAGTCCACATCTACACTGCTGATTTTAGCAATGTGGTGTCCTGATGGCTCCCTTACATGCCCTTTTCCCCTCTGCCTCACCCCAGTCGAACCTTTCACAGCAGTGGGGAAAGGCTACAGTCGTTCTCACCAACAAGAACCTTTCTCTGGTGCAATGAAACTCCTGTCTACGCAGTGAGTGGCAGCCTGTGGCCAGGCTTTTGGGACCCAGTGTCTGAAGCCTAGGAAATGGGGTGGGCATCAGCTGTTTTTAGCAGTGGCCTGAGTCCGAGTGTGTCAACCATAGACATATCTTGTGAGATACTAGCAACTGGGATGTATTTTGGCAATGGGGAGGCAGTGGGGAATGTCTCTGACAGAGGGGAGCTGCAGCCCCTCCCCACCCTCCCAGTCTTTCATGGTCACACATGAGTGTGCCTGCAAAATTCCTTTAGGAACATCTGCACTGGAGGTTCTGTTAAGTCGACTTAACAAGGTCAACTTCAAGTTGATTTAAAATCAACCTTCTTAAGTCAACTTAGAGAGTCCACACTGAAAACTCCAGTCGACTGCCAGCATCCACACTAGCAGGTGTGAGGTCGACGGAGGAGTGGTGCATTGTGGGTAGCTATCCCACATTGCACTGGGGCCTGGAGGCCAATTAAGTCAACTTAAGGGCTTTCCTTGTCTACACTGGTTGAAGTCGACTTAAGTCTCAGGGTGGCTCAGAGTTAACCTCAGAGTTAACCCCCTATTGAGATACACAGGCAACCCACACCTTCTTTAGGAGATGAATCTTTCCCCTTTCTCCACAGGGCTGCTATTTGTAATGGAATCACTGTTGTTCTGCTGTCATGCATTCGGACAGGCAGCAGGACGATCATGTGTGGATGCAGCAGGAATTTAGGGTGTGGCCCACACATCTGTTGCTAAATGGGCCAACCAGCCATTCGATCCTCTATCTCTCTAGGTATTTAGATGGTCAAGATCACTTCAGTATCTAAGGCACAGATTTTCAAAGGTATTTAGGGACCTAAGAACCTTGCAAATATTAATTTATCCTCCTCTGAGATATGCAAGTACCACTATCCCCATTTTACAGATTTGATACTCAAGACACAGAATTTAGGGACTCACTGAAAGAGTCAGAACCTAAACTCACATCTCCTGAGACACAAGACATTGCCCTACGCATCCCGTCATCTTTACTGCACTGGTAACTACCAAGCAGATCCTCTGCTTGCAAGACTAGTCTACATTCTGAAAATTACCCCCTTCCTCAAAGCTGATTTGAAGCACAGATTCTGAAGCTATGCTGAATGTGGTTTGTACTTGTCTATGCCACCAGGTGAACTAACTTCAGTGTTACTTCAGCTGCACTCAAGGCTATCATTTGTTGTCAATAAACAGGTTTTCATGGTATGGACAAGACTTTTCTAGGGGGAGGAGATATGTTCAAAGGGGATTTAGGTTGTTGACAGTTGGGTAGAAAATCAGTGGTAGCTTGGCACCTACATTTGTGACTCTGGAAATATGTGCCATTAGGGCAGGTCACATCTCTATATCATTATCTCTCTGTAGATTCAAAAAGACAGCACGACGTCAGTTCACAGTTGGCTCACACTCAGAAGGTTCTCTGTGCAAACCCAAGAGCTAGAAGAACATTTAAACAAAAACAGAAGTTTAGGTTGCAGAACCTGAGTGTTACCCCACTTCATCCTCACCAGTGCCAAATGGATTTGCCAGACTCTAAGGCTATGTCTACACTGGCAAGTTAGTTCGAATTAAGGAGGCTTAATTCAAACTAACTAAAGCCATGGCTATACTAGGCTTTAGTTAGTTCGAATTAAGGGCTTCCTTAATTCGAACTAATAAGTTCGAATAGGGTATTCGAATCAATGTGCCCATGTTAATTCGAACTAATTTCTTAGTTCGAACTAACCAGCCATTGAAATGAATGGGGTTCGCTAATTCGAACTAACATTCCAGTGTGGCCATGCTAGTTCGAATTCGGCTAATTCAAACTAACTAAAATTAGTTCGAATTAGTTAGTTCGAACTAATTAATTCAAACTAATTTTAGCAAGTGTAGACATAGCCTAAGAGTTAATATCCTAAAAACCATGGTGATGAACACAGCATGGACAGACTTATATTGGGCCTGAATGGATGGCATGAAATAAAATAAAGCTGATGCAAGTCAATGATTTCACCTATGCTTTTTGGTTTCCTTTCAAGTCCCCTGGAGAATACAAAACACATTTTTCTTTTGCTCTGCTCTCTCAGGCTCTGAATGAATTATTTAGGTTAATACGCTAATTCATTCCCAATTAATGTTTTCCTCAATCTTCAGTCATCCTGTGTGTGTTCCATTCATACCATCCAGATAATAAATGGATCTGTAGGATTGTGACAGTAGCCCTAGCTATTAAAGAACAATTGCTGAAATGTACAATATGAACCTTATCCAAAGCACATAGAAGTCAAATGAAATGTTTCCACTGATTTCAAAAGGTTTTGTATCAGGCCCTATAGTAACACATAGCTCTTTTTAGCAGTAGATCTCAAAATCCTTTACAAAAGAGATCAGTGTCATTATCCCCATTTATAGATATGAAAACCGAAGCACAAAGAGTTCAAAGTCATGGACATAGACAAGAATAAAACTCACACCTTCAGAGCACCAGCCCAGTACAAGACATAGGTGCGCTATGTGTTCCAGGACTTACACATGTATGCAACACTGGCTGTATAGTTACTCTTTGTTGTCCTACATAAGAATAAAGATGAATTCAGAGAGGCTCTAGATGACTTTGTCAAGCAAGAGCACTTGGTGGCTGCGTGAACACTGGTAAATTAACTCGACTTAAGCTTACTTAAGTCGACTTAATTTACCCTGCGTCTACACTACAGTTTCCTTAAGTCGACTTAAGCAGCTTGCTAAAGTCGACTTAATTAAAATTAAGTCAACTTTATTAAACCTCCTTTCCACTAGACCTAAGGCTTAAGTCGACTTCCTAGAGTGGACTTAAGCCTGTGTAGCTGTGGGGTAGCCCTAAGTTGACTTAGGGCTACCCCAGGGCTACACCAATGCCGTCCCTGCCGGGGGGGGGCACAGGGGGAGCCTGGCATGCCCCCACACAGGCTCTGCCCTGCCCCTATGCCCTGCCAGGGTCCCTGTCCCCTTTTGCCCCATTGTACCTAGGTACAATGGGGCAAAGGCTGAGCCCCCTGGCATTGGGCAAAGGGTGCCCCCCCACCCCCATGGACCTACACTAGGTCCCCCTAAGCCCCACAGAGTCAACCTAGGTGTCCAGTGTGGACACTCTAGGTCGACTTTTTAAGTTCCCCTTTAAGTCGACTTTATTTTTAAGTGGAGACACACTAAGTCGACTTAAATTACCCAGTGTAGACATAGCCGGTGTTAGGAAGAGAAGGATCAAACAGCCAGGAATGAAAAGTGACAAGGAGAGAAGAGTCATGATGTTCAAGTGTTCTATTTGTTTCTAACATTTTTCCTCTACTCTGTTTTCTCATCAGATGGCTCCTTACCCCCACTTTCAACACATTTTGAAATCCTCAAAATAACAGATTCTCAAGATCATGCACCATCTGAAAGTAACACTAAGGAATACATTAAATGAAGCCTTCATTCAGAATGTCCCATCCCACTTGTAGCTAACAGAAGCCATTATCTCAAAATTATATTGAGCTTTCACTTTGTATTCTGGCCAAGATGGAAATTGTTCAATTTCAGCCAAGAGGAGGGTAATGGTCACAAACATTTTCTCAAGCACAAGCTGGATGAGGTAATACGTTTTATTAGACCATCTTCTGTGTTCCCATACACAGGCAGCTGTTTTGTGCTAGAGAGAGCTGACTGCAACAGGATGCTCAGAGAAGTTGCCACTTTGTGTCTGTTTTCTCCCTCTGTTCCGCAAATCATCTATCAAATCATTTTAATGGGTGAAGGTAATTGAATATTCCAGTACAGGGAAGACCCCACCATTTTAGGCACCTTACTGACATATTGCACTGCACCAGCAAAATGACATGGGCCACAAGCATGTGCTCTCTTCTTTACTGTCCATCAGGCCTGCTGAGAGAAGTGGGCAAGGGGGACAATTGTCCAGGGACCCGAAAATTTAAAAGGGCCCAGTCAGTTGGAAGTATAGATACATATCCTCTTCTCCCAAAGCTCCTACCACTTATGCTCTCTGCTCCTCCCCTGAGACAAGCCTATTATTATGTGTCATGAGGTTGGGTGGCTGCTATTTGCATTCCCGGGTTCATCAGTGATCTTTCCTTGGGGAATCCAATGGAGCTGGGAAGCTGAGTACAGATACCACTTCCTCAGCTGCTCAGGAACCTACCTGACACATAATAAATAAGTAAAAACTTCTGATGGAAGTCCACTAAGATCTCAGCCATCCATTTTAGGGGAGGCATGGACGGTTTTGCCCTGGGGCCTGGAATTGCTATTGATGGGTCTGACTGTCCATTATGATGTTCTTTCACTCATCCATAAAGCTCCTACATCCTATTTACGTGTAAGTACTTCTTAAAGAGCAGTCTTCTGGCCTGCTGCCTACATTGAATCTAACTGATGGGGTGGGGGGCAGAATTGCAATTGATTGTTTGTCTTCTTCTTACTGCTGTCTGTCTGTCCTTAGACTTGTGAGCTCCCTAGGGAAAGGACCATCCCTTCTTATGTCTCTGGAAAGTGCCTACCATATTGTGGGGTCAGCCATAGGCAGATATATTCACTATAACAACAAACTGCTCTACTTTGCTAGAGGTCAACAATTGATCCCAAGGAGATTGAGACAAGTTTCACTGTGGATAGAATCCAGCCCTGTGTCATGAGGGTACTGCACAAAACCAATATTCGAAGTAAGCAAGATTACCTATCTGGCTATCTATCTCAACCCATAAATCTTACCTTTTTCACTGGTTTCTTTTAAGATGAAAGAAACTGCATGTTATTATCAGTGCCTGGAAATTAAATGGCCTGTTTCTAATTTACCATCATACATCTAAGATTATCATCCTTATGAAAATTTCATAGGTAGCTTCAGAAGGGGAAAAGCAATAGGTTTCTACAGAAACTTAATATTGTTCCATAGAAATTATCACAGAAAGAAACTGCAGGTCCAGAACCTCAGCTGTGCTTTAAGAGCACACCACACAATTGAATAAAGGCAAGCCAAAGGGGCCTTCATGTTATCTCTGATCTCTCAGCAGAATTTAAAACAGCCTAAAGGACATTGTATATTATACTGGCTGAGAACAGCCCCCAGGGTTTAACTCTGCTTCAGGGAACAGTAGAGTGTAGGGAAGCTCTGTGTTTCTTTGCATGTAAATAGTTACCATACAAGATGCCAATAGATTAGTGGGGCCAGATGTCCCAATTTTATAAGGACAGCCCCAATATTCAGGGCTTTTCCTTATATGGGTGCCTTTTACTCCCCACCCCATCCCAATTTTTCCCACTTACTATCTGATCACCCGATAGTAGATGGTGCTAAAGAATTGTAGCACAGTTCTGGGTTTCATTACCTCAATAAAAGGTGCTGCCAAGCACTGCAGATGGCTTCCTTTGTGTAGCTCTTTATATCCATTCTGGGCAGCTTCAGCCATGCCTCTTTTCTCTGACCATGATCCCATGGAGCGATAGGCATAAGAGCTGCTATTCTGTCACTAGACAGATTCGTCTTTGACCACAACGAAGACTTTTGAATTGAAATGCCCTGGATCTTGGCCCTTGGGTCTCAACAGCTGAATCGTGAATCATGGTTCCAATTTACTCCTCCAAAACTGTACAACTATCTCAGCCCCCGCTGCATTCTGGGTAACTCTCATTCACGTGGAAGGTATGACAGTAATTCTCTGATGACGGGTGAATTCACTCTTCCTTGGCTTTTCTCTGGCCTTCTCTGGTTTGAGTTATCCTTCTAATAATAAATGAAGGTCATTAGCTTCCTAATAAGTCAGTTCAAGTAATGTTGTTTAACAAGACTAACTGGACTTACCAGAGAGTCTTTTCAAGTGTGGTCCTCTTAGTCGTTCAGCTCAGAGTATGGAAACCATCACCTGGAGATGACTTTAAGTCGACTTAATTTAATCTGCATCTACACTACACTTAAGCAGCAGCTTAAGTCAATTTAAGGAAAATTAAAGTAGACTTTATAAAACTTACTTTATTAAGTATAAAACTTACTTTATTAAGTCGACTTAGCCAGTGTAGATGCAGATTAGCCCTAAGTCAACTTTAAGTCAACTTAAAGGGCTCCAGGGCTTCCCCACTGCCTGCCCTGCCAGGGTGACTGGCACAGGCAGAGCCTGGCATGCCCCCACACAGGGCAGGACAGAGCCCTGCCCAACCTGCTCCTATGCCCTGCCAGTGTCCCTGTCCTGCTCAGCCCCCATTGTACCCAGGTACAATGGGGCAAATGCTGAGCCCCTTGGCACTTGGCAAGGGGTGCCCCCCCACCACCACCGTGAACCAATCCCAGGTCCACCTAGCCTCTACAAGTCAACTTAGGTGTCCAGTGTGGACACTCTAAGTTGATTTGGCAGGGTCCCCTTTAAGTCAACTTAAATTTTGAGTGAAGACATGCTAAGTCAACTTATTTGGCAAAGTGTAGACATAGCCTAAGTACCTATGTGCTTTTGAAAATCCTAGAAGGTACCTATATATTAAGCATCTGTATATCTTTAAAAAAGCATACCTAAGGGAAGGCTTTAATAGAACAGGAAATTGAACCCAAGCTTGTCCATTAATCATTGAATCAACCTTTTTCCTCTGAGGGCCAAAGTAAATCCAAGAAGTAGCCTGTGGGAAAATAGCCACTGGTGAGTCAGAGAAGCTGAGATAATAGCTGGGTTCATTTTTTACTGGGTCCTGTTGAACCTCACTGGGGGGCAGTAATTGATTGATTGATTTAGTTCACCTCTGAGGTTTTTGAACTCTGTTTTCAAATATAAAAGTCTTACTATTAGGAGCTGATTGGGTGGAAGAATAGACTTTGTAGGAAGTGTTGAGAATGGAAGTTTCCACTTTTAGTGCTATCATAAAAGTATTTCCTTTAGAGATATTTTATTTAACATAATATGTTTCTTTAGAGGGGAGTTCCTCAAAGGCTTTCTCCCTGTGCAGAAATTTGGTTTAGGAATTCCCATTAAGCCTTTTCCCCTCTTATGCCTCAGGGATTTATTTGTTTCTATGTTGACTTCTGTTTTTGTGTGACTTGTGACACACATTTTGTTGTATGAAATAAACATTTTAGTACATGACAGCTCATGCCTTTAATGCTGCATGATTTACCCCACCACCACCATAAACAGTTGATTCTGGGATTTGGACACAATTGTAGCAAATATTCTGTGGGTGTTTCTTCCACCCAATAAATAATGTACTCTGGCAATAACAGGGAATTAACTTCACTTATCTCTGGGACCCACAAGACCCTCATATGGATCTGACTGATGCCTCTGATTCTGTCAGTTCTTTTAGTTAAATGACCACAGGTGATATTAAAAGGGCAACAGCTGAAAGGGCTATAGACCAAAATTTCCAAAAGTAACGAGTGATTTTGGTTGCCTCTCATTTGCATAAGTTTTATGTAAAATATGACGACCCTGTTCTTATTTCTTTTCCATGCATTAGTAGTGTTTTTTTTTCTTTTATAGATAGATGCCTTGGACAATTTCCTACCAAATTACAATAGTTAATTCAGGTAAATGCTAATAGGTGATACACTTACCCAACCCAGTCTACTGCACGGTGTATGTGTGAATACACAAAAGTGCAAAATGGTCCATGGTCCAACCTTACTTATTCCCTATAATTTGCTTTTATTCTTGACTTATCATTATTACTACCTGTATTGTCATAGCAGATAGAGGTTCCAGTCAAGTATCAAGGCCCTGCTGTGCTAAGTACTGTACTAATATAATAAAAAGAAGCAAAATATATAATAAAAAGAAGCATTCCTGCCTCCAAGAGATTACAAGATGAATGTATGA
>ML685847.1:1627352-1664965 GCA_007922175.1 Pelusios castaneus | reverse complement strand
ATACACAGAGAACATTCAGACCTTACAGAAATGCAGATCCATTGCAGATGAAATGTTGCAACTGTTTAAGAGTGCACGGTATCTCAGAACAATGGTTTAGCACAGGAAGTGAAGGATATGTTATCCGGCTGACAGTGCAAGAATAATTAGGTATGCAGACTGTAATTACCCAAGCTAGAATTTGAAAAGGAAATGAGACTGAAATTCTGTAGTTTTTGGGAAATGTGCCAAGGGTAAGATGATTAAAGTGGGAAAGGCTCTGGTTTTATATTGTATCAGAGAAATGGAACCTCTAGGAGGATAGCTGAGTGTTAGGTTTAGAGGTGACCTAGGGGGAAGTGAGGCATCAACAAGCCAAATTCTCAAAGGGATTCAGGTGCCTAACTCCACTGAAATCAATGGAAGTTGGGTGGCTAAGAACCTTAGAGGATCTGGGCTGTATTGAATCACCAGCATCTATTTCTTGCATCCTCTGGGCTCACCTGGGAGGTCTCTTATCCAACCACTGATCAGGACTGAGCATTGCCTAGCTTATGAGTGCTGTTAAGATCAGAGCTTGTGGTATTATGAGCTGAGTTTTTTGTAAACCTCTGGAAAGTTGGCTCCTCACCAATTCCAATGACAAATTTCTTTGTGCATCCTTCTACCTGCAGACTGCAATTATTATTAGCGAAAGGACTGCACAGTGAAAACTGTTGATCCCTGCCTGCTGCTCTCCTTAAAATAGACATAAAATCACTGTCATTGGGGTTTCTTTTGTTTGCACAGCAGCTCTGCTAATGTAATATTCTCTCTGTGTTGACAGTCATCGTGCGGTATGTGAGAGATTGAGATTGCAGTTTAAATGGGTGGATGCATCAATTGGCATAAATAGCTGTTGGGGATCCTATAGTTACAGGAGCAATAATGGAGACAATAGAAAGCAATGAGCTTGCCACTTGGATGGTAGGGACTGAATCTTGCTCTTTGATATATGGAGATGAGTTAAGATATTGGCAGCTGCTTTTTGCATATTCAGTAGTGATGGTAAAAGAATTCAGTTAAATAATAACAGATCCAAATCCATCTTGATCCAGAATCATATAGTTAGATTTAAAAAACCCTTTATTATTATCATATATTATTTGTATTGCAGTAGGCCAGAAGTAAAAAGGTATTTTAAGTACCGAAAGATGGAGTTAGGTTATCCAGCAGGAGTCTCTGAAATACCTAAATTGATACTAAAGGGCTCTTTAATCCAGCAGAGAAAGATATAACCAGAGTCAGTGGCTGGAAGTTAAATCCGGACAAATTCAAACTAGAAACAAGGAATAACAGTGAGGGAGATTCACCATTGGAACAAACTACCAAAGGAGGTGGTTGATTCTTCATCACTTGGGGTGCGTCTACAGTGGCGACTTAGGTCGAATTAAGGATGCTTAATTTGACCTAAACAAAGCCATGTCCACACCTGGCTTTCATGAAGTCGACTTAATAACTACTACTCTTTAGGTCGACTTAATGCCTAAGTTGATTCGGTAAGTTGACCTAAAACCAGTGTGGACGCCTTAAATCGACTTAATTCCCTAAGTCAACCTAGGACTGGGGACAGGGAAGCCCAGCTCCCTGGCAGAAGGGAGCAGCGGCTCCCCCTAGGGACAAGGGAGCTGTCTGTGGCTCCCTGGCAGAAGGGAGCTGCATGGAGCTCCCTTATCCCCGGGAAGCAGCGCATGGCTCTCTTTTCCCTGTTTCCTGTGGCCCCCTTCTCCTTATCCCCAGGACCATGGCTCCCCTAGCCCGGGGAGCCGTGGCTCCCTTCTGAGCCACGGCTCTCTGTCGACCTAGCCAGTTGACTTAAGAGTCTAGTGTGGACTATCTAAGTCAACTTAACTAGGTCGACTTTAAGTCGACAAGTCAACCTTGGTAAGTCGACTTAATAGAGTCAACTTAGCTTTGTAAGTGGAGATATAGCCTTGGAGTCTTCAGATCAAGACCAGATGCCTTTGTGGAAGATGTGCTTGAGTCACACACAAGTTATTGAGTTCGATATAAGTATTAATGTGTGAAATTCAGTGGCCTGTGTGATGGAAGTGGTCAGATGACGTGCTCTAATGGTCCTTTTTGACTTTAAAATATTTGAATCCTATATTTTTAAAGGAATTTTCCACTCTTTTGTCCAACCCAATTTAAAAAAAAATAAAATTCACTGTATCTAATTGTATATACAAACATTTTAATTGCCTCCTGGTATTTTCAAGCTAAAATAAAATGGATTTTCTCTATATTTAGAATAAAGAAAATTGTTACGTTATATTTCACAATATGAAAATCCAGTTGTGAAGAGTAAAACAATAAAGAGAACAGAGTATCTGGATTTGCCTCCAATCCTAATTGACTTCAATCAGAAATTGCCTGAGTGAGATGTGTACCACAGGGGCATTGCAATCAAAGAACAAACTGTCAAGGGCTGAATCCTTGGGTGGTGTAGCTCTGTATATCTTTATTGAGGTCAAATAGATTTAGAGACCTAAATCCCCTACCCTGGAGAATCAGTTCCTCAGCTATTAAATGGAGATAATAGCACATCCCTTTAACTCAAGGGAATCAGAGGAGGTGGAAGCTTGCTCTGAATGGAGGTAGGGATGGGGTTCAAAGGGAGAGAAATGATCTCACCTGCTTCTGAACCCCATGTTGGCAACTCTGGACCTGTTGGGTCCCATTCATGTCTTTGCCTTCCCACATGTGGGCACATTTTACAGGCAATTACACACATGGGTGGAAACATAGAGGACCCCCCACAATATTTCCAATGCAGGGGTGCTACCTTTCATCCCCCCTCCCATATACACATGCCTGGTTCTTCTGCCCCAGTGTGGATAAACTCGTTAAATATTATGAGGTGTTCATTGTGTGGTAATGGCAGCTATATCAGTTCCTTAAAAAAATAGCTCGAAATAGTTAATTGGAGCTCTGTCCCTAAATTAAGTTCCCTAAGGGCACTGCAGTAGGTGACCTTGGGTGACTGCTAATTTATGTCTAAGAATACTTCATTGTTAACAATGACAGATTTTACCTCAGGAATCCATTCAGCAACATCACACAGTCATGTACCTTCTGTAATTTTTCAAGATAAACTTTTATTTATTAAAAAGGGTGATAAAGGTGGAAACAGATCACTTACTCAAATCTTCCCAGTTACTCCTATCTTTTTAAAGTCCCTTTCCACTTGAAATATACTGCCCTATCTTCCCCCACCTGGAAATCTTCCAAATGTTGCCACAGTTAATTTATTTCTAAAATGCATGATAGTTATCTATTCAGATGAGAGTCCTGTTAACATGTCCCTCCTTTATACAAAAAAAAAATAAAATAAAATCTGTGACCATTGCTTTAAAAATGGCAGCAGAAGAGGTTTATGGGTAGAGAGCTGATGAAAAAAAGCCTATCAATTTTTTTTTTAGAGGAAAATGTCTTCTTGATTAAACAAAATTATTTTGCACAAAAAATCCATTTTCATGGAAAATTTGCAATTTTGTAGGGGAGGGGGCGGGAATTTTTGATAAACCGGGAGGGGGAAATACGTTTGTCAACATTTTTGAGGGAAAAAACACTAATTTCCAGTCTGGCTCTCATCAAAAATTCACAAGGCTTATTTCTCCGCTGCTTTGCATCCTGAGCTTTCACTAAGAGCTGTGTAAATTGTTGCAATTACGATTTGGTGGTGTTTTACACTTAATTTCCATAGGACTGAATGACAATGAAAGGAGAATCAAGCTCACTGTGTTTAGACTTTTGTCTCAGGACTTGGGAGAACTTGTTTAAGGAGGTTTGCATTTTGTTTGCTCAGTCCCCATTAACATACTATTAACATACCACAGGTGGTGCAGTAGAGACAAGAACATTAAGCTATTGTGTGATACTCTGATGCTTTCAAGAGTCAGAGAAAAATGAATATAGCCTTGTGCCTACCATCAAACAGCTCTTCAAACCATAAAAATAACCCAGTAGCTCCTCTGAAAAAAGCTACTGGACACTTTATTGATCTTAAGGGTGATGGAGTGCAATTAAAGATAAAATGCCCAACATATCCCTGTTCCCTTTCACGCACCTTGCCACAAGTGCATTTCCCTGCCTCCCCCAAAAAAGAGATCTTAAACTTCTGTTTCTGATTACACATTAAAATGCTCTGTTTTCTGGTTTTAGGCAATTCTAAGAGCTGAATAAGGATGTGTTGCTAAAAAGAAATGTTTAATTACATGAAATGATATAGTACATTTTGAGGTTGAATTTTTTTCCCCTGCAAATTACAATGCAACATTTATAGGTGACAGATTTTAACAAACACAATAAGCTTCCAGGGAAATGAATTGGTTTTCTCGTTAAAATCCTTCTTCTTACATATGCACACACCTCTACAAACTGAGCTTGTAAAGCTTGAAATCTGAAGACCTTGAAATTGTAAAAAAAAAAAATGGTCATCCAACGTAAGATTAACCATTAATTGATTAAAGGGTTTGATTTCATTTCCCATACTGAATAGCCATATTGTTCCAGAACACTGCTCTCTAACATAAAGTGATGGGAGGGCTTGACATCGTTTACATAGAATGCTCCTATTTGCATAAATTGTGCTGTTCACTGTTATTGTCATTTTTGTTACCTAATCCTTCCCCCAAAGGAAGGATGCATCCCAAAGGACATCCTCTACAGCAAACTGGCATTTGTAAAAATATCTAAAGGATGCCCAAAATTGCATTTCAAGGATGTGTGCTAGCGAGATCTCAAAGAAATGGACATGGATATGGATAACTGAGAAGATCACATGCAGGATCTCAACTTTTGGAAAGAAGCGTTCAATAAAGATCTCCTAAGAGGAAGCAGTCCAGATTAGCAAAGGAGAAAAGAGCTCACAGAAGGCAAAATTCAAAGGGTTGAAACATCACCTTTAAACCTGACAGTTGTGGCAGAGATTACCTCTCTTGGGTCTCTCTTGCTGCAGCTGCCATCAAACCAAATGAGTTATTTTTTTTTAATCTCTCGGAGTACATACCCATGAAGAATGCCTACTACGATCCTTCCCCCAAAACCATTTGTCTGTTTTCTCCAATTCTTGTAGCCTGTCTGGCATGTCAATTTTGAGCTTTTAGACTTTATTAGTCTGAGTGCCTAGAATGAGGGTCTGCAATCTGCAGCTCCGGAGCTGCATGCAACTCTTTGGCTGCTCCTTGTGGCTCTGGGTCCCCCCACCACCCCAGTGCCTGGTTCCAGGCCCCCCACCACCAGTGGACCTGCTCTTGGTTCCAGGCTTCCCCCACCCCCAGGGGACCGTGTAGCAGGCGCCCTGGCTCAGCTCACCCCACCAGAAAGCTACACCCATTGCGGTTCTCAAAACACTTGGTTATTGAAGGAATTTTAAAAATTGGCTCTTCTTATCTTTTGAGTTGCTGACCCCTGGACTAGAACAATGGCCCTTTGATCATTGATTGGGGTTTCTAGCATACAAATAATAAAACCAAATAGCATCAACTGGCTTTGGGGGAGGCCCTAAATCTGTGTCCAGCGTGATTTGGCTCTCCAGCATTCATTTCCTGACAGAACATGAAGTGCAGGTGAAAGTGGTTGTTTCTTTTTGAAGGGTATTAATATTGCAGTGCCGGCCCACTTTTCTTCATCTTCCTGTTCAGTACAGGGCGTAGATCACCTCTTAGGATTCTCTGACTATATTTCACCTAATTCGGGGGTCGGCAACAGCGGCTCCCTGACTGCCCCCTTGTGACTTCCTGGCAATCCTCTCCAGCGGGGGTCAGCAACCCAACTGCTGCCCTGTGGCTCCGGGGATGCCAGACTGCAGTGGGGTGCCCAGCTGGCCCCAGCATCAGGGCTGGCTCCCGTCCGGCCCTGGCCGCCCAGTTTCAGCTCTCCGGGGCTGCCCCCACCCTCCCACCGCATGAGCATGAGGCGGCCAAGCAGAAGTGCCGCGAACCCTAGCGCTTGCAGGCCGTGGGAGGGTGGGGTGGTTAGGGCTCACTCCGAAGAATTCAGGCCGCTTCGCCCCCAGCCACCCCAGGACTGAACGGGCCTGATCAAGGGCCTGGGGGCGAGGCGGCCTCTGTTCACCTCCGGGATGACTGGGGGTGAAGTGGCCCCAGGCGACCTGAAACTAGGTGGGCTGGCAGGGAGACGGCCCTGATGCTGGTGCTGGCCGTGTACCCCACTGCAGCCTAATATCCCTGGAGACACATGGTGGTCGGGGGTAGGTGGAGCAGCTGGGATCAGAGGCCACATCGCCCTCCCTCTGCTCCGCTGCAGACCGGAAGCAGCACTCCCAGCTGCCTACCCTGCCCCTGGCCGGCCACCCCTCTCCAGGGGGCAGAGAGTGGCTGGTGTGAGACTGCTTCTTTGGGGAGTAGGGCTCTGAAGCAGCACATTTCGTGGAATTCGGGCTGCTTCGCCCCCACCCCCAGCACTGAACATGAAAATGTTTAAGGAGAAGTTAATTTCCAGAGATGCAACACCTAGCATTGGTAGTAAACCCATTAACTCTTTGACATACGTTAGTTTGAATTTTGGCAGTAATGTGCTAAAACATTCTCCATTAACAGTCATGGTGGGAGATTCATTGTAGGGGCTCTGTTCCCGTACCCCTCTGATGTTGTCTATCGTACTTCACTTTTGCCTTTCAGAGAGTTTGCTGTCTGCTAAAGGCAGCTGACATTTTGTGCACGGGTGCGCCGCAGCACATTACACAGCATGAGAGTGCTCATGCTGTGCACTTTCATGAGGACTTTGTTATTTCTTGTTTTATTTGCCTTAATCTCCAGTAAAATTCATTCACACTGTATAGACGGTTGCTGTTCAGAGATGGAAAACCAGAACATAAATGATCACTTGAAAGGCTGAAACTGGAAACCCGTCTTACAATTTAATTTCTCATTTGCACATTGTTTACCTCCATTTGAACAGTGTTGTGGATTAATTTTTATTTACTCACAGGGTGTCTGATTTCTGCTTTCCCCACCCCTTTGAAGCACATAGCTGTGCACCATCTGTAAAACATTTTGGATTAAGTTTCCAACATTCTATTATCTTTATGATGTGAATGAATTACACCAGACACTATACTACAGTGCATTTTCTGCTTTATAATTTTGCTTTAAACACATGACAGTGCTTTATGGGTAACAAAATACCACTTAGGTTTCAGCAGAAAACAATAATGCCTCTGGAAAATCTAATAGGTTTGTCTATCAAAGCCTTTTTTCCCAAGCCATATATATTTACAAACCACCTTCTGCTTTTCATACATGCCATCTTAATGCCATATTTTTCATTACATTTGAGTCTAAAAGAATATTAATAACAGGCTTAATAGGCAAGAGAAACCATAAGGGCTCTAAATACGAGGCTGATTGAAGAAAGCAGATGTAAGCTCTTTATTAGAGCCAGGTGAAATTATTCAGACAAATAATATATTCAATTTCAGTTGACCTGAAACTATTCATGAATTTGACTTGAATTTTCAATTTGTTATGGCCAGCGTTTTGTTTGTTTGTTTGTTTTTCCAGACTGCTGTTGCATGGCTGAGGAGGCAGCATTGTTGGCTACCTCATAATTGTTAAAACAAGCACTTACCTGAGAGGAGTGAAAACCTGGGTTCAAATCCCTGCTCTAAAGAAGGGTTTCAAACATGGATCTCCCTCACCCCATTGGCAGGCTCTCATCACCCGGCTACTCTAAAACAGTACCTTTTCAAGCTTTCCAGATTAAGTTGTTCCACTTTATATCATAAAGAAATTATAGTCCCTGGATGAGTGAGACAGTAAGGTTATGTCTACACTAGAAAAAATAAGTTGACTTTATTAAGTCGATTTAATAAGGTCAACTTCAAGTCGACTTAAAGTCGACCTTAGTAAGTCAACTTAACAAAAGGTGACTTAACTTTTCTAGTGTAGACATAGCCCCTTTTCAACCTTATTAAGTCGACTTAAAACTTTAAATCAACTTAAAAAAGGTCAATTTAGGCGCTAATCCCCATCCACACTCGCTTAAGTTGACCTAATAAGGTCGACTTAAGCGTTAAATTGACCTAAAATGAGGTGTTATTAAGTCGACTTAATTTTTCCTTAAGTTAACTTAAGGAAATGCTTAAGCCGATTTAAGGAAAGCCTAGTGTGGAGTGAGTAAGTGGTGGAGCAAGTAACGTGGAGTAAGTGTAGATGCATACTAAAAAAGGTAAGAAGTCTACACTTTGATGGTAAGGTCATTAAAGTGGGGGGAAGCCTATGTTCAAGGCCCTTTGATTTGACTTTTATTTTGTTTAAATTTTCCCAGGAATTGCATCAGTGTTTATTATAAAAATTCAGCATTCTCACTGACCCTGGAGAATCCCGGAGAACCCTGCCCACAGCTGCTTAGTCTGGGGAAGCCAGGTGAAGGCTGGTAAAGTCATCACAGAGAGTCAACAGAGAGCCCAGGCGAGCCAGGAAGTAGAGTGTGCTCCAGTCTGCTTCTGGTGAGAGGATCTGGATCTATTGTGGGAAGGTCTGCTACTCGAGCATTGGGTTCTTTTCTCACACTACTCATTGACTGACTTCCTCGTGTTTCCATTCCTCTGTCAAAGATGCTGGATGGGCATATTATAAAAATGACAAGAAAAAACAAAAACAGATGAAAATCCGTGCTATAAATTACCTTACAGTTTTGTTGGGTAAATATCAGCACTGCTAGTGGGGGACTGGATGAGAGGGAAAAAAAGCAACACATCGAAAGCCGTTTAATGCTATGGTTTATTTCCTAAATTGTACAGTAATTTCCCATATGCACGTGCACATTTGTGCCTCTTCCACTATGTTGCCTAACTTTAACAGACAGTCTATCATTTATACTCTGACTGATTTATTCTTCACATAAACACATCCACTGGATTTTCTTAGCATAATCAGTATTTTCATATGATCCAAAAATTAAGTTATAATTGGTAAAAACTGAAAATGAAAGGTCTGTCTTACACTCAAGCCTCTGCTCTAATGACTATTAATTATTTAAAACGACAAGTAGTTTCAGCAGGAGAGACTAAGGGATAGTGGCCCCCAAATACCTTGTAGCCCACTGCAGGGATTTCAAGCAATTTTTCCCATGCCAAGTGAATGCCCTAATCAAGTGGTTTTCAAACTTTTTTCCTCGGGACCCAGTTGAAAAAAATAATTTATGCTCGCGACCCCTGAATTACATCCTTCAGCAATGCATTCCAGCCTTTGGGTGGCAGCATCGGAGGGTGCCGCGACCCAGTATTTGAGGATCTGCGACCGAGTACTGGGTCCCGACCCATGGTTTGAAAACACTTCCTTAGTCATTAGGCTAAAAGCTGTAAAGGAGGACCATCTCATTTGACTTATAGTCACATGTGGCAATGCAGCATCGCCATGTTGGAAATCTGGTCGCCCTTTAAAAAGTCCCAGAAACAAAATGTTTCAGGTTAAATAAAACACAGACTTTTTGATTTGCCAATCATTTTCGGATTTTGGATCAAGCTGCTTACTCTTTGAAGTTGACACTTAACTGAGCTTCTAAACTGTGGCATAGCTAGGAATAGAAAATCAATAAATTCCCATGTCTACTTGCCTAGAGAAATTCAGTTTCTCTGCAACTTGGAATGTTGAAACAGTCACTGTTGCAACTAAAAAAGGATGCAACAGGTGCAGCCGTCTAAGTGGTGGAAAAGGGCTTCACTGTGCAAAACCGGTGTGTTGGGATGCGTTAAATTAATTACTTAATTACCTGCTTCATAAAAGGATTACACTCAATGTTACAAAGTTAAAAGTAAAAGAGCAAAAGTAAGAAAGTAGACTTTTTTTTTCACTAACGTTTGCAAAGAAGGGGAGATAAAATGGCCTTGATTTTGCATAGCAACAACAAAGAATTGATTATTCCACATGGACAAGTTTTAAATAGAAAGATCCATCACTTGCAGAGAGTTCACCAATCTGTTTTTCCTCTGATTCTCAGCCTGCAATCAAGCAAATTAGAGAGCTGTATGTTGTTACTATAGTAATAAATGTTACAGTGAATAAAAGAAAATTGGACAGCCTCAGATATATATTGCCCATGGAAAATGAAACACAATTTTGCATCATTTTGACCACTTAGTCCTTTTATCATGTTGGGTTCTATGAAACAAGCCACCTATTGTCAATGCAGGTGTTTTTCTTATTCGTTTTTCATTTCTGGAAATGAATAGGCATTTGAGTCAGAGCTAAAATTATACCCCAAGTTAGTGGTTTAAACAAAAGGACTGGGGGACAGCTCCGCCCTGCATTTAACTGGAATGTTGAGAAGCTTTGCTGTTTGGAATTCTGGTGAGTCTAGTCCGAGTTACATCACTGGAAACCAGGAAAAATCCACAGAAGTCAAGGGGACTACACTGAACATCAAT
This sequence comes from Pelusios castaneus, assembly GCA_007922175.1. Taxonomy (NCBI): domain Eukaryota; kingdom Metazoa; phylum Chordata; order Testudines; family Pelomedusidae; genus Pelusios; species Pelusios castaneus. The sequence goes on along the minus strand of ML685847.1, from coordinate 1,654,554 downwards.
GCAGGCTGTGGACTGCAGAGGTCCTGGTTTTGACTTCCTGTGTCTGTACCCAGAACATACACGGAATATATGTCAGGTATCCGGGGTGGATCAAAAGCCTATTAAAGCCAACGGGCATTGCTCTTTATAGGCTTTGGATAAGATGGTAAGAGAAGTTGGATAAAGTGGGAAGGTAGTTTGCAGATTATTATTTTATAGGCAACAATGCCTGCATGCCCCAATCAGAGATTAAGGCCTGACTGCACTGGGTGCAGTAAACACATACAACAAAAAGACTGTCTCTCCACCAAGGAGTTCACTATCTAGAAGATGAATCGCAAGAGGTGGAGACAAAAGACAGTGGGGGTGCATCTACACTGGCAAATTAGGTCGATTTAAGGATGCTTAACTCGAGCTAAACAACGTTGTGTCTGCCCTGGGCTTTTCTTAAGTCGACTTAAGCATTTCCTGAAGTTGACTTAAAGAAAGCTTAAATCAACTTAATAACACCCCCTTTTAGGTCGACTTAAGCCTTAAATTGACTCCTTAAATCAACTTAAGGCCAGTGTAGATGGGGATTAACGGTAAATCGACTTTATTAAATTGACTTAAAGCCAATATAACGGCTATCTCTGCTGTTAAGTCGATTTAACAAAGTCAGCTTAACTTTGTAAGTGTAGACATAGCCTGGGAGAGCAAGGTGACAGTGAGATGATTATGGTAATCATAATAGGAGTCACATTAATTGATGTTACAACTTTCAATTATGGTTATGCCCTTTCATTCTTATTATCCAATTCATCTGATACCTGTATCTACATAAGTCCTTAGGTAGGATCCAAGGAAAAAAATGATGCACTTGGCACATAGGAAGAGAGAGATCAGGGTGTTTGGTGCCTGATATTTATCATTTGAAAGGGACTTTATTAAGTATAATCAGAGTAAATTCCCAAGGATTTGGCTCCTTTGTTTTAAAGCTTTAATGGATCTGTGCTAGCTGAACCCAGAGAATGTCACTTGCTATTTTCCTTCCTGCTATGACAGGTCCTGCCTTTCTGCAGTCCTATCTCCCATGCTCCTTCCAGCATTGCCTTCTTCCATCCCCTCTTGGAATCTTGTTACACAGCTGGTGCAAGCTTTGCAGCTTCTACTGCAACTTTAATGTCTGTCACCCAAATGGCATAGACCCACTGTAGATTTTTAGTGGCAGAGTAAATGTACACTGAGAGAGGTGGCACAGAACTCGGAGCCTAGGAAAGAGAGATCTGGCATTGCTTTAAACTTCCTTTGTACCAGCCAGAGCCAATTCAGGAGCTGAAGATGCCCCCACTGTAACATACATAGTCAGTGGACCTAAGTTATACCTGTCGCTCCAAGCTGGCCCATGGGCCAAAATGCTACCTGGAATGGCTATAGCATTGCAGGCTCTTGTCTTACTTCCAAGAGACCCTCCTCCCCCTTCCCTGAGTTGCTCCTATGTCAAGGCTTGTAAGTAAGGCTGTCCTCTACAGAGCCCACCAGGGGAATTCTCCCCTGGTCAAATGCAGGGCTTTCACGGCTCCTTATTCACTTCTGTTTCTTATGCAGTCAATTACAGCATAGGCAAACACTAAACCATTCTCTGGTGCCTTGCCTATATCTACTGTTGATGCTACAATCGTGTATGGGTGAAGTGGTCTGGGCAATCTAGCTTTAGAAGGGAGAGTGCCCTAAACATATGCTCTCAACCATTTGTGGGTCCTTGTGTTTGGATGTTCCAAAGCCTACATTTTCAGAATAAAACAAGGCTTTATTGGTGCCTAAATTGTATAATTGAATACTTTCTTTGACCAGAGGCCTTTTGTGCAGCAAAGACATCTACTATCCACATAAAGACCCATAAACTCACTACTGGCATAAACTAGTCCAGCCTCCTGGCAATTGGATTAGCATTTAGTGTGCTGCAAAGGCAGATTTATGCTGCACAAAGGGATGCTCCGGCAAATCCTTGGTATTGATTTTTGAGTGCCTCCATCTTTGGGTGCCTACAGCTACAGACATCTAAAGAGGCTCTGAATTCATCAGAGGTGTTGAAAAAAATGACTTCTAAATATCAGGTCTCTTTATGCATATTAGGTTGGGCATCCAAAATCTCTAGTTGCTTTTGAAAACCTTTGCTAGGGTGTTTTTATTTCCTGTAATCACAAAATAGTGTGGTCTTCTTTTACTATTATGAAAGACAGCTCAGTGGTTAGGGTCTTTACCTAAGACTTCAGAGACCCATGGTCTGTTCCTTATTCTGCCATGAATTCCTGGTATGATCTCTGGGCCTCAGTTACCAGCTGAGAAATGAGGGAAGGGCATTTCTTTCCTTAACAGAAGGGTTGTGAGGATAAATTTGCTTTGTGAAGGGCTCAAGTAATGAGGTCCTTAAAATAGATGACATGTTTATTTCAGGATTTTTGGCTTTCCAGAAGAGAGCTGTCTGATGATTCCTATTTCTATCCCCCACAGCCTGGAGGTAGAACATCTGTCCTCAACTTATCATCAGCTGTCTTCCCTCACCTCTTTTATCTCCTGTTTTCATGAAGAAAATTCCAAATCATGTTGACATTATATTTTGATGAACACTGTTTTCCTCATCCCCAGCCTCTCTTTACACCTACTGTCTGTCAGTCTGTTCATCTGTCAAAGATGTCATTTTCTTAAAAAATGCGATTAATCTGGAAGTTGCAATCAGAGCGAAATAACACCCAAAGGACTAGAAAAGTTATCGAATAGCTGAGTGCGTGATCCCGCATGCAGTAAAAATCCATGACAAAATTTCTACCATAAAACCATTATGAGGAATCAATGACTATTTTTCTTGAACTTCTGCTATTAAGTAACTAGTTAAATTTTTCTTTGCCTTTGGCAATATTGTGATTTTGGGTTGAAATCATGTTCTTCTACGGTCACAAAATCTGCTGTCTCCTTAAAAACAAAGAAAGTGCTGTGGCACCTTAAAGATTAACAAATTTCTCCAGGTATAAGCTGCAACCCACTTTGTCAGATGCATGAAGTGGAAACTATAGTTAGGAGGTATATATACACTTGCAAGGGAGAGAAACATTACAATGTGAAGGGCAAGTGCTAAAAAAGTCAAGTCAAGTTTCCCGTCTTCAAAGCGTCTGACGAAGTGGGATTTTCTCCCACGAAAGCTCATGTGATAAATAAATCTGTTAGTCTTTAAAAGTGCCACAGGACTCTGTTTTTTCTCTGCAATAGACTAACATGGCTACCCCTTTGGATCTTGAAAAGTCAATTCAGTTAAGGTAGATGAGGCCCATTCACAAGAATTGATAGAAGTTGAGAATCTGTGAACAGGGACAATTACTTTTTTAGTGAGATAACTATTCCAAATCTCTATTCAGACCCAGTCTGATTGTGTCAAGTTTCCATATAGAATAATAGAATCATAGAAGATTAGGGCTGGAAGGGAACTCATGAGGTCATCTAGTCCAATCCCTTGCTAAAAGCAGGACTATTCCCACTAAACCATCCCAGCCAGGGTTTTGTCTAGTCCAGTCTTAAAAGTTTCCAAAGATGGAGATTCCACCATCTCCCTAGCCAATCGGTCACCAGCCTGTAGCAGTTATGGGATTTTTCTGTTCTAAGTGCAGGATTTTGCACTTGTTGTTGTTGAACCTCACGAGATTTCATATGAGTTCTAGTCCTCCAGTTTCATGATGAGGTCTATTTTTTAAGTTCTTTGGTTGATGTATGGTGACTTTCAAGTCTGCTTCAGAGTGTCCAGGGAAACTGAAGTGCTCTCCTCCTGTTTTATGGATGTTACCATTTTTTTATATCTGATTTCTGTCCATTGAGCCTCATCTACCCTAAAGGAGTTACATTGACCAAGGTATACAGCCTCAGTCAGCCTTTGTGGGTAATTCTACCCAGAGCTTTCTTTATAAAAATTCTCTTTAAACCCTGGAGATGGTATATTCAAATGTGCCTATCAGCCAGGTTTTCAAAAGCACCTGTTGCCTAAAGATGTAGTTAGATGCCTTGGAGCGCTTCAAAAACACCCAAGAGGTCAACAATTTACTGCACTCTCCCTATCTGTTAACTGTCTCCTGCTGCCGCTAACACCAGAGTTTCATGAACAACACAGGAACACTGAATGGACACACATAGGAGTACTAATTGCAACTCTCATTGAAATTGTGATTTGGACTCCTAAGTCCTACAGGCGTTTTGAAAATCCCACCAACGGTTCATTTTATCCCCTTTCCATTATGCACAATCCCTTTTCATCATTGTCTTGTCCTGCAACTTTTATATCACCCTGTGCTATTGTTTATCTTGGTTAATAAAACACCAGCCAAGGTGAGTGCTTTTGCAATGGAGTCAAAGACAGGATCCATGGTTTTCTAAAGCAACCAACTATCTTGCGTGTCTCAAGTTTTGGGTGTCCAAATGAACACTTCAAAAAGATTCTGATTTTTGGAAAGTGCTGGACACCTCCCCCTACATAGCTCCAGTGAAGTCGTGCATCCTGTGATTTATTGCCTGGTTTAAGAATTTTTACGCTGGAGCTATACTTAAAATTAGGAGAAACCAGATGATGGCTCAGCTATTTGCATTTGAAACAGATGGTGTATAGGTGTGTGGCAGTATCTTGTATTTCCATTGCAATGCTGACAGTGCTGGTAAAATCTGCTTGGGTCCTTTCAGGGATTAATATGAGTAAACTGTTAAATAAGGTATCTGGGTCTTATGGAAACAAGCTCATCTTTGTCACTGAGAGAGAAGTAATTTAATTAAAATGATAAATCTGCCCTCACTTTTTGCACTTCTTTCTAAAAATCCTGCTGCTGCATCAATTAAAATTTTCCCCCAAAGAATAGAATACTCTGCACATTATTGTTAATTATTATTAATTTTAACAATAATTAACAATTAATTGTCTGCAGGTTAACCAAGGAGAAGGCCCCAAACAGGACTGCGCCAAAGAATAAATGGACACAAATCTGACATCAGAAATTGCAACACTACAAAACCAATAGGGGAACACTTCAATCTCTCTGCTCACTCCCTTGACGACTTGTTAATAGCTGTGTTGAAACAGATGAATAACAAATCACAGCTTCAAAGAGAAACTGCAGAACTCGAATTTATATGCAAATTTGACTCAGTTGTCTTGGGGTTAAACAGGGACTATGGATTTTTCTCTCATTACAACAGGTGATTTGACCTCACCTTCCTCTATGTGCTGTTCCCCAGTGTTTGAATCCTAACACCTGTTTTGATTTGCTGTTACAGCCTGACCTGATCCTATGTCATACACTCCCCTGCATTTAATTTCCTCCCATTCTGTAACTTTCCCATCTTCAAAGTGTCTGACGAAGTGGGATTTTCTCCCACGAAAGCTCATGCGATAAATAAATCTGTTAGTCTTTAAAAGTGCCACAGGACTCTGTTGTCTCCCTAAATCCAGACAGCAACACACACAGGGCTCTGCCCTGCCCTTTGGGGGACATGCCAGGCTCCTCCTGTGCCCCCTCGGCAGGGAGGGCAGTGGTGTAATCCTGGGGTAGCCCTAAATTGACTTAGGGCTACCCCATGTCTACATTGGCTTAATTCGACTTTAGAAAGTCGAATTAAGGCTTAGGTTGAGTAAAAAGCTGGTTTAATAATGTCGACTTAATTTTCATGGGAAATTTACAGAATGGGAGGAAATTAAATGCAGGGGAGTGTATGACATAGGATCAGGTCAGGCTCTAACAGCAAATCAAAATAGGTGTAAGGATTCAAACACTGGGGAACAAAGTTTCCCATCTTCAAAGTGTCTGTCGAAGTGGGATTTTCTCCCACGAAAGCTCATGTGATAAATAAATCTGTTAGTCTTTAAAAGTGCCACAGGACTCTGTTGTTTTTCTACAATAGACTAACACGGCTATCCCTTTGGAATTGAAGGTGTGGACATTTTGGAAGAAGTATTGATCACATCATTTTGTATACATTGTATTGTATACATACCAAGATGAACCCAATCCAGTAAATTGCAACTCTATGTGATAAATGTATTAACCATGCACTCCTGAGGTCTACAACTCTACTCTCTCTGTTCAGATTTCCTTTAACATCTCACAATGCTTGTGCAAGTTCTCAGAATGAAATACATTCCAGTTAGGTATCTGTGTTTGCTTGCCTGGTTCACTGTGGAGTTCTATTACATTACCAACCACAAAATTAGAGTTTGGAATGAAGAACATGAAAGAAATAGGAGTTCATTGACCAGCATCTTTACTGGATCAGCTTCAGCTTCTAACGTTGAAATAATCAGTCTCAAAAAGACAGGGGGCAAAAGGGCCAGTGAAGCATCCAAGGATGTGTGATTAATATTCTAATCTCATGCCCAGCTCTGAAATGTATCACATGGCCTGCCTTATGTGAAGTCTTCCTTACCAAGGGCCAAGGACAGAAATATCTTGTGAAGTTTCTGTTTCATCATTGCTGGAATTTATTGGACTACGTTGCCTTTTGTATGGCATGTTTTGGAGAGGTCTTCAGAGATGGAACTGTCTTAAAAATTAGAGAGGTGGAGAAAGAATCTACATCAATTTAGTGCAGACTGAAACAACTAAGGTTTATAATACATATAAAAAGGCATTTTTATACATTCTACTTCTAATCCATCATGTCTCCAATTGTGGTCAATTATTTGACCTTCTTATTATCCATTTATTAATCTAATGATCCTTAGATGCCAATGGGTCTTTCTTTTGAGGGGATTATTTCTTGCTTTTATGAGGAAGTTTTATGAGACCCAGATAGGATTATGGAGCGATTCTCAACAATCCACCATTAGCCACGAAGTGTTGTTATTAGATGATGACAAATGTAGCGTTTTCATGTACGTTAACTACGTGGGGAGAGGGAGGGGACAGGAGCCTGTTCTGTGTATGCTTGAAGAGTTTGTTCCTGAAGTCAAAATAATAGGATGATAGAACTATTTCAATTAATTTCAAAATGCTTTGGATCAGGCCCTAACAGCCCAATATGGAAATGTTTAAAAATAGATCTAGTTCTGATTATATAATGGTGTTACTCCAGTTACTACAGTGTGTTTCTCCTGATTTATGTAGATGTATGTATGTAAGAAGAGACTCAAAAGAAGAAAAGTGTCTTTCTTCAGTTAGTTTTTGTTTTGACAGATCTTAATTTCTAGGAACTGTCTTTTTCAAAACGATGTCCTTCATTCTGCAATACTTCAGTCAAGAGCTTCTAACTGGACTACATGCAGGGCCGTCCTTGGTGGGGGGGGGGAGGGAGTGAATGGGGAAATCGCCCCGTGCCCTGCTGTTACGTGAGCCCCGCGCTGTCCTACTCCCAGTGGGGCAGTGCAGGGCCCGCGACGCGGTCCCCCCATGGCCACACTTCACCCCACTCCCCCCTGCCTTCAGCAGCGAGTTCAAGGGATAGATGGACAAACATCATTTATGTTGATAAAGCTTTGTCCGAGGAGATGATCTTGTAGTGTGACCTAAAGCCTTTTGATCAATCTGGTATCTTTTGGAAGTTCTTTTGATAGCCAGATCTCTTCATCTGCAAATACTTTAGTTATGGTTCTCGGTGTTCCATGTTGGCTTTTGTGATCTGCATTTTCCCAGAGGAGCACCTTGGTGGTTCACAGTCTTCTGTGTAGCTGTGACCTGATCATGTGAATAAAGGTTGCAGAACTAAGCCTGCAGATATGACATTTTAGGAAGTCTCAAAACTGCCTATGCTAAAAATTGTGTGCTGTGCTAATTACCTATATGGTTGCGGTGTGACTTGGAAGTATAAGTAGTTATATTCCAAAATGAAAATCAGTCCTGGGGGAAAAAATCTGAAAGAAAGTTCATTGACAAAGGTCCATTATGATGAGCCAGAGGACATGCACAGTATGAGATAACAGGGAGGGAGATGCATAACCTAAGTTATCTTCTAGATCTCTTCCTTACGTCAGAGAACTGTCATGACAGACATCCTTGTCAATGATCGTCAGACCTGAGAAACAAGAGGCACTGACTAACAATTTGCATCAGTTAGTGGCATGATGAGCTTAATTATATTCCACTGAATTTGCTGCAAGACCTGTTTTTTGACTACTTCAGAAATCGGTGAATGTATTCATCTTGTTGTCTCAGCAAGCCCATGTTATTCCACACCACGGCGTACAATCATAGGGACAATCCCTTAGAGATGTGGAGGAGAGAGTGAATTTGCATTTAAAAGGATAAAAAAAGATATGGAATAAATATTTCTAAGTAAATGCTGACCATCCATCCATGCACTCTTAAATTCCAGTCATGGTAAGCTGAGGTTTAACATGCGAGTTTACTTTAGAGTAACAGTGGACTGGAAATGATTACTGCTGTGAACATTCCTATGAGAGAACAAAGAATCTTCTGCTCTGTGTCTAATGCCACCCACAGCTGAACAGACAAAGGAACAAACCTGAAAAAGTATCAGGGCACCCAAACGGCAACAGCAAAGACCTTGAGGAAATGTGACCTCATTCAAACTTTTAACAGTGTTCTTTTTTTCACCTTGAATGCAAACTCTCAGCAAAAATCCAAAGGGCCAAATTCTCCTCTCTCTTTCACTGGTGTAAATCAGGACTGACGTCAAGGCCAAAACATGGTATAAAAATACGGTGAGGTTCCAATTTGGTAAAGCACTTAATCACATTTCAGCTTTTTGCTGAATCTGAGCCTACATGAGTGGAAGACTAGGGACTAACATTCCCACATCTGTAATCCATTTTAGATAGAGATAGAGCAACAATTAATGCAATGTAGTGTTGGTAGAAAAATGGGCTGCTATTTTTGTGTGTGGACAATTTCAGTGAAAATGGAAACAAAATTACTCCACAGAAAAGTTTGACTTTTGGACAAAATGTCAAAACCAAAAAATATTATGTCCAAACCCTGAAATATTTCAATTCTAAAATGACATCTTAGCACCTCAGGGGATGTGTAGTTTGGGTGCTTCATTCTCCTTTACAGACCAGATTTCCTGACATGGTGTCATTAATTACACTCAGGTCACATAAATTCATAGACTGTAAAGCCAGAAGGGCGTACTAGTCTGTCATCATCTAGTCTGACCTCCCGGCTAACACAAGCTAAAAGATTTCCCTGATTAATTGCTGTTTGAACTAGGCCGCGCTTTTAGCATAACACCCAATCTTGATTTAAAAACTATCAGTGTGAGAGAATCCATCCTAATTCTTGGGAAATTATTCCAGTGGTTAATTAATTACCCTTGCTGTTAAAAAACATGATCACTTTTCTCCAGTCTGAATTTGTCTAGCTTAAATTACCAGTCCTTGGGTCTTGTTAGATCTTTGTCTACTACAAAGAAGAGCATGTTATCCAATTTCTGTTCCCCAGGTAGATAATAATGAGCTATCATCAAGTCATCTCTTCGTCTTCTCTTGTTAGTATTAAGGGACTGTTGGCCCCTTACTGAAAAACAATGGGGTTTGTTTTTTGGGGGGTGGGGTGGGGGGTTGGCCCTCTTCCAGTACCAAAAGAAAGGGGAAGGGTCCATGAGACATCAAGATCGTGTGGCTGACTGCCCTCAATGCCAGATGGAGACAGGTCAATGCTCCAAGTCCAGCTGATTGGAGAAATGAGGTATTCAGGAGCCTGGGTAAGCTGGACCTGCCTGAGTCAGGCACGGCAGTGCCAAGGTGAAAATATCTGCATAAAGTGGGCCAGAGGCAGCGCAGCAGCAGTGAGAACCGGATGGGTCAGAGAAGCAGCCCAGAGTGAAGGTCTGAGCTAGCAGTGGAACAGCGCAGACCAGCCACACTGATATGAGTCCAGGCTGAGCTACAGTTGGGAGCTACGGATTACCTTATCTATATATTTCTATAAATTCCCATTTTAAGCATCTGACAAAGTGGGATTTTCTCCCATGAAAGCTCATGCGATAAATACATTTGTTATTCTTTAAAAGTGCCACAGGACTCCTTTGTTTTATTGAACTGGACAAACACGGCTTCTTCTGGGGGCGAGGCGGCCTCTGTTCAGCCCTGGAGTTGGCGGGGGTCAAAGGGGCCTGAAGTCCTGGGGAGGCGCGGCTAGCTGGGAGTAGGTGGGGAGCGCTGCTCCACCCCGCCAGCGGAGCACAGGGTGTGTGGGCAGGCGGGCGGCACAGCCTCTGGTCCCAGCGGTCTGCTCTCTACCCCCTCCCCTCCCCACACCCTGAGAGCGCTAGAGTCTGCAGCGCTTCCACTCAGACGCCTCATCCTCATGTGTTGGGGGGGGGAGCGGCCCTGGCAACCCAAAACTGGCTGGCTGGCCCTGATGCTGGGGCTGGCTGGGCACCCCACTGCAGCCCGGCATCCCCAGAGCTGCATGGAAGCCAGGGGTAGGGGGGGCAGCTGGGACCAGAGGCTGAGCAGCCCTCCCTCTGCTCCGCTGCAGACCTGGAGCAGCGCTCCCCACTGCCCAGCCTGCCCCTGGCTAGCTGCACCTCCATAGGGGCAGAGAGCGCCCGGTGTGGGACTGCGTCTTTCAGGAGTGGGGCCCTGACGCAGCCCATTTTGTGGAGTTTGGGCTGCTTTGCCCCCGCCCCCCAGCACTGAACAGGCCTGCTCTAGGGCCTGGGGGGCAAAGCAGTTAAACTCCCTGGAATGGGTTCGCTCCAGGGCCTTGCCCCCCACCCCAAAGCATCAACCCCATGCCGGCTGCTCTCTGCCCCTGGGGAGATGCAGCCAGCTGTCTGGGAGTGGGGTGGGGGCAGTCGGGAGTGCTGCTCGACGTTGGCCGCCGAAGGAGGGTAGTGCGGCTTCTGGTCCTGGCCTCCCGTCTCCTCTCCCTCCAGCGCCAGGGGCTGTAGTGCGGCCGCCCGGCCACCTCTGGGACATGTGGTGGGAGGGTGGGGTGGGGCCAGTGCCTCAAAACTGGGTGGCCTGGGCTGGGCCCCCCCTAATCCAGCCTAGGTGCTGGAGCCAGCCAGGTGCCCCCCTGCAGCCTGGCAGAGGCTGTCTGGAACCCTGGGGGCTGTCACATTTGCCTGCCCCCTTGCCTCATGTCCCCCCCCCCCCCCCCCCCTCCCCCCCCCGTGGAGAGCAGGCAGGGTGGCGGCCCCCCCGCGGGGGGTCTCGGTGGGGGGGGGGGGGGGGGGGAGGCAAATGTGTGTTGGCCCCCAGGTGCCAGATAGCTTCAGTCTGCCACTGGTGGGCAGGTGGGCACCATCCTGGGGCTGTGTGGGGGCGCCGGGAGGGCCAGCTGCAGGGGGGGACAGACTGCTGGGCTCCAGAAAGGCCAGCCGGGCTTGGGGAGGTGTGAAGGTGCCAGCAGATCTAACCACCTGGGGCTGGGTGGGGAGGAAGTGTAGCCATGGGGGAGGGCATGTGCTGTCCCAGGGCTGGGTGGGCATGCCAGGAGTGTCAGCTGCACTGGGGGGGACTGTTATCAGCTGGAAGGCCAGCTGGGCATGGGGGGATGCTGGATGGCCCCTGGGACCGGCCAGGGGGGCCCAAGTCAGGGCTGCCTCTGGACTAGGGAGGGAGAGGGGCTGCAATGGGCAGGGGGAGATTGGGGATTCATCATTATAAGGTATTTTCCAATTCTTTAATCATTCTCTTGGCTCTTCCCTGAATGCCATCCAGTTCATCAACATTCTTCTTGAATCATGCCACCTACTCCATCAAGGGTTCGTTCACCCGCTCATCCACCAATGTGATTTATACCATCATGTGCCGGAAATGCCCCTCTGCCTTATATATTGGACAGACAGGACAGTCTCTGCGCCAAAGAATCAATGGACACAAATCTGACATCAGAAATTGCAACACTGCAAAACCTGTAGGGGAACACTTTAATCTCCCTGCTCACTCCCTCAACGACTTGTTAATAGCTGTGTTGAAACAGATGAATAACAAATCACAGCTTCAAAGAGAGTCTGCAGAATTCGAATTTATATGCAAATTTGACTCAGTTGTCTTGGGGTTAAACAGGGACTATGGATTTTTCTCCCATTACATCAAGTGAATTGACCTCCCCCTCCTCTATGTGCTGTTCCCCAGTGTTTTAAATCCTAACACCTATTTTGATTTGCTGTTACAGCCTGACCTGATGCTATGTCATACACTCCCCTGCATTTAATTTCCTCCCACTCTGTAACTTTCCTATCTTCAAAGCGTCTGACGAAGTGGGATTTTCTCCCACGAAAGCTCATGTGATTAATAAATCTGTTAGTCTTTAAAAGTGCCACAAGACTCTGTTGACCATCACAATAGTTAGGTAATATAACCTGCTTACACTTACGTGACATTCCCTTGTTTATCCAGGCGATGATCACACTTGGTCCTAGAGTTACATTAGAAGCTCATGTTCAGCTGATTATCCACTTTTATCCATTTTTTTTTCAGAGCCATTCCATCCCGTGTCCTTTGAATGGCCGATAATCTTTACTCCTAGATGTATAACTACATTAAACTGTACTTGAACACACACTGTTTGCTTGTGCCCAATTTACCAAGTGATGCAGACCACTCCGTATCATTAACCTTATCTCTTCGTTATTTACCATGTTTCCTTCACAATCAGGAGGACTAGAAATATCACATCATCATGTGAGTCCAGGGGCTGCTGTTCTCAGAACGGGTCTTTGGTGCCTATGTTTTAATCCCTCACTGACCTGTTCATCTACTTTTAAAACTTCTGTGTATTTGAGAAATTGAAAGTAGTCAACTGTTACAAATTATAGTGAGCATTAATAGTTGTTTCTATGGCACTCAAAAGAAACACAGCATAAGATTTAGGGAATGTTAATTTCCTTTATATTTCTAGTTTCTTGTGAACTGAGCGTGTGCCTCTTTTTCTCAGGTGGGAAGAGCACCCACAATATTCTCCATGGTCTGTGACTCATTAGAACTGTTAACACTAAAGTCTCAGCACTGTGATCTTCGCACATTTCACACCTCTGCCATCTAATAGGATGAGCTGATATATTTACCCAGCATGCTTTGACGTAATAGTGTGCACATTTTGTTCTGTTCTCTGCCTAGTAAGGAACTTTAAAAAGGATAATTAGGAAGCTATATTAGCAAATGACTTGCAGTTGTTTACTCATCAAATGAGAAAATAAAGTCCTAACCCCTAAATCCAACTCATTGGCACATGACGTCTGAATAGCAGCTCATCTCCAAAATGAGAACATGAAGCCCGTCAGCTGTGTAATTTATTTACATTCTATTGTCTTGGTAGAAGTCTTATTGAAACATTTGTATTTGGAGAAAGAAATAGAACAAGGGCAACATTCTTTCAAAATTAAATCCAGACCATATTTATGGGGACATTGTTTTTAGAATCACAAAATATTCAAACAAAAGAAAAAATACATTGTTCAGTTTTGAATACTGGGGTTACTAAGGTCAGATGTTGACCCAACAGCTACACACTGATATGTAGAAACCCTGCCCTAACATTCATGCCTGTTGCAATTTTGTGTTATTGAGGTTCTATTAGGGCCTGCAGCTGTGACACAGCAAACTGTAATGCTGTCCTGGGGAAGGAATGGCCAATAACAAGGTAGCTCCAGGTGGGAGAGGGGCTGAATGATGCTGGAAGGGGGGCAAAAGTTGAAAAAAAAATCTGTTGGAGAAAAAGAAAGGAAGGAACTGAATCTAGAGTTAGCTGATGAACCAGAACTAGGGGAAGAGATGAGAACAGGAGAATGAAAGTGCAGCGTAGAGATCTGTAAAGAAAGAAAAGGATAATGGGAAAAGTTTCAGGTTAGGAAAAGCAGAAAGTCGACTTAACAAGGTCGACTTTAAGTTGACCTTGTTAAGTTGACTTAACAAATTGGCTACACTTTAAGTCGACATTGTTAAGTAGACTTAACAGCAGAGATAGCTGTTATATTGGCTTTAAGTCGACTTAATAAAGTCGACTTTGCATTAATCCCCGTCTACACTGGCCTTGAGTCGATTTAAGGCTTAAGTCGACCTAAAAGTAGGTGTTATTAAGTCGACGTAAGCTTTCCTTAAGTCGACTTAAGGAAATGCTTAAGTCGACTTAAGAAAAGCCCAGTGTGGACAAGGCTTTGTTTAGGTTGACTTAAGCGTCCTTAAGTCGACCTAACTTGCCAGTGTAGACGCACCCTTAAAGTAGGGAAGTAGAGAATACTAAAATCTACAGATGAACTAGATCAGGGGTCTACAACGTGAGGCTCTGGAGCCACATGTGACTCTTTGGCTGCTCCCTTGTGGCTCTGGGCTCTGGCTCCCCACTGCCACCCCAGTGCCTGACTCCAGCCTCCTCCCCCTCCCACCAGGGACCTGCTCTTAGTTCCAGGCTCCCCTCGCCCCACCAGGGGACCATGTAGCAGGCGCCCTGGCCCAGCTCCCCCCAACAGCAGTCTGCACCTATTGTGGCTCTCAAAACACTTGGTTATTGAAGGAATTTTTTAAAATAGTTCTTATCTTTCAGGTTGCTGACCCCTGAACTAGATAGAGAGTATCAGGGGGAGGGGAGAAATGGAAAGGAAATATAATTGGCAAAAAAAAGAATTGATTGAAAAGCTGTGTAAATCAGGAAATGAGAAGCATAACTGCAAAGAATCTAAATTTTATGAACAGAGAGCATGATTGTTTGAACATCTATTGAAGGACTACAGTTCAATGGCACCTAAGCTGAAGAAATACTGCTTGTGGAGAAATTGGGTTAAAAAAAAAATACAATCCCAGGAACCTTGACTCTGGGGAGCATGATGTCGAAGAGAAGTGAAGGATAGGACTGCAGGAGTGGACTTACAACCAAGGAAAGGAAAAGTTGTCTCTTCTCTGAAGTGACACAATATACTATTGAGTAATTTTTTGAGTTCTTGTCAATAACAATGCATACAACGTTAACTGCACAAAGTAAGAAATAATAGTGTGTACATGCTTGCACAGTTGAATGAGTCAGTAAGTTATAGTTTATTATTACAAGAAGCAAGTACTTGGTAAAAGACTATATTGTTTATTCTCCTTCTGTAATTTTTAGTTTTTCCCTTATAAAGATCTAAAAATGTAAAGTGGATCCTTTTGCCATGGTTTGCCTAGGCTTCTCTTCATAGTTGGCCTAGCCTGGCTCAATGCACATATTTCTAATAGAAGAAAATTTATTTCCAGAAAATTGGCATTCTGAAATAAGTTTACTGTGAAACATAGAATAGGTGTCCTTTCACAGATTTTGTGACCAGAAAAAACCATGAGGATCATCTAGTTTGACCTCCTACATCATGTAGGTTAGAGAACCTCATCCAGCTTTTCTGCAGACAGCCGCTAACTTCTGTTTGTGCCATAACATTCATTTTAGAGAGCTACCAAATTTTGATTTAAAAACTTCAAGTGATGGAGATTCTACCACCCCTTCGGTAGATAGTTCAGTATTACTTTCCCTGTTAAAATATTGTGCGGTTTTTTTCTTGTAGATGTGTCTAGCTTCAGCTTCCAATCTTTGGATCTTTGTATGTGTTTTTTCTCAATAATGTTTCATTAACATTCACTCCATGGATAAGAACAGCTGTGGTTCTGCCTATAAAAACTCAACTTCTCTCTTCACTCCAGACATCGTTCAGTCACACACATAACTCATTCTGTTGAACTGTTTGTTCTTGTCATACATGAAAAGTTCTACCTGATAGAGCCATATATCTTGGAGAAATGTTTTGTAGTTGGAAAAGAATTTTTTTTTGATTGGTGAAATGAAATTTAAGTGTCCCAAAGAAAGTTACTGATCTATCAGATGAAAAAAATAGGACTAGTAAAAGCAGGACAATGAGCAGTTGCTAAAAATAAAGTTTTAATAAAAACTGAGGTTCTGAAGAATAAGATGTCAGATTATAAAAGTAGCAGGTAACTCACCTGGTCGACCTGTCCAAGTTTGAGTCTTGGTACCATTCAATTTACCCATCCCCAATGTTACAAATCAAACAAGTCAACTTACATATATATAGTTTCTCCCCAACAATTTTAAGAAGACACTCCCCCCCCCCAATAATTTGTCTTACAGAAGAAGAGAGCTGAGGTAAAGGAGCAACAGTGGCTGCCTGATTAGCCATCATTCCAGGTTTGAAAAGCTTAGTCTTGCTGCAGGAAAAAAATCCCTTCAAAGTTCTTTCAACTTCATGTCTCTAATTCTCTTTCTTCACTAAGGGCACTTATGATCCAAAGCTATCTCCACTGCAAGAGTAAGTGCCTATATTTATTTTCAAGATGTCCTTGTCATTTTCATACTCTTCATGTGACACATGAAAAACAATTTGCTTCTTTATTTCTAGGTGTCAACACATCCTTCCCATCTGTCTCTATAAGCAGTGATAAAAGAAGAGTGGGGACAATGTTCACACTTTATATAGCTATATAATTTCTAAATGTGAGTGAGTTCACTGCTCAAAACGAGGAGACTGATGGCGCTGACTTTAGGTAAGCACCATATCTGATGTTGCTGTGCTTCCCCCATGCAGGTATGCCAGTCAAGTTCCTCACAATGGGAGCAGTATTTGAATTTTGCAGGTTTTAAATTTTGTTTCTTCCTCCTCCTTTTTCGCAGGCCTTCCCCCCATGACATGATGCCATGATGAGACTGAATTTAAAAGTGCTAAACTTCTTACTGAATTGCTGCCACAAATACCACAAGGGGAAAAGATTTTGTTACCTCACCCCCATCAGTCACTCCTCCTTGCAGTCTTTTTGAGAAACCAAGTGGTGAGAGGGCAGCCTGCCCCTTTAAGACCTATTTAAGCCCTGCCCCATCACAACTGGGCAGTGTGTAGGACTTTAATGGAAGGAAGCCCAGCAGTTGGAAGCTGACTGGGGAGTAATGTGGACTGATCACTTCTTCTTGAAGCCCAGAAGCTAGTGAGAGAGCCAGAGTTTTCTTGGGACTGTTGTGGACCCCTGCAGTCAGGTGGACTGGTTACAGACCCTAGTCAGAGAGCTCTAGGGCAGTAATTTCCAGAGGGGTAGCCATGTTAGTCTGTGTACAGCAAAAAACAGCGAGAGTCCTGCAGCACCTTATAGACTAACAGATTTTCTTCGTCAGATGCATGAAGTGGAAATCACGGAGGAGAGGTATAGATACACATGCCAGGATGGAGGAGGGTAAGCGTAGGCAGTCAGTTCAGAGAGCAGATGGGGCCTATTGACACCTGTTGATACATGTGTGAACAGAACAATCACTTTTTGTAGTGTGATAACCATTCCAAGTCCCTATTGGAACTGGGTCTGTGGGAAACAAACACCTGCAAGGCCCTGGTGTGTAAGTTCTTAGCAGCAACCAGGTCCACTGTTTCACTCAGGCAGCGAGCATCTGGTGAAATACTCCAGAGGCTATAGTTTGGATCTTATTCTGCACTGCAGATGTCAATAGGAGTTTTGCTAGTGCCTTCACTGGGTCAAGAAATACGCCGCACCATGGCAGGACTCTGTATTTTGTAGCGAGAAAATTTCCCTACAATTAGCTTAAAAACTTGAAAATATTTTTTGTTTGTATATTACAGTAATCATTAAAAATATATCAAGTTAATAAATACATAGGTTTGATGAAACAAAGTAGTTATACTTATGTGCCTGTGCTTAATTTGTGTTTTCGATGATTTACCTTCTAAAAATATCTGGCATGTCTCACAGCCCCAGAAATGGCATCTCGCACCCCCAGAGGGTGTGTGTACCCGAGGTTCAGAACCACTGTGCTAGACCCTATAAACATATAATAGAGAACAGCCCATGAGTCTGAGCACAAAGAGCTTTAAGGATTGTCATCACCTTTCCAGAAAACCATACTCACATATAGGCTAGAGATATAATAATGTATATTTTTTCTTTTCTGTACCAAACAGAAACATTTTTTTTTTTTTGTAAATTGCAAGCTAATCACACAGTAAATGATGAAAAGTAAATTAGAGAGCAGATATTCAGCTAATGTAAATTGGCATAGTTCCATTGAAGTCTGGCCTGAGATTTTGTTTTTAATGATCTGACGTATTGTTATCAACATGTGTCAGTTTTATCTTCACAGTTTCACCTTAGTAACTTCAGATTTTCAAAATGTTAGGTCAAGTCGTCTTCTGAGTCACTCCACTAAGAACAGAGGAATTAGGCCAAAAGAAAACTGTGGGTTCAATGCAGGGACTGACAGGTGAAATTCTATGGTCTGTGTAATGCAGTACATTGGACTAGTGGATCTTAATAACTCCCTGTTGTTTTAAGATCCATGGCACCATTCGTTTTACTCATCATTACTGTAAAATATTTCTGTTCTCCTTTGAGTTGGTCTTCAAAAAATGTGCCTTAGCTGGAAGTTCTCATAAATTTGTATCTCCTGTTGAGGCCAAGGGGAATTGGATGTACACAAAGATTTTAGGTTCAAGCCTGACCCTAAAAAGAGTTACACTTTTTAGAGGCGAGCACCCCAATTTCTGCTGTGTTGCTTTTGTTAGAGGTAGGACCTGATTCTGTGTTTCCCTAACACCCCTTTGCCTTTACTCGGCTTCGTCAAAATGTTTCTCTTGAACATATTTTTTGACGGAGAACTGGGCTTTTGAATAAAAGACTAATGCACCTCACCCAGAATATGCAGTGAGATTCAAACAGCTTTTCCAAGCAGTAGGTTTTATTTGTCAACTGGAAAAGAGCATAGGAAGCCTTTAGGTTAGTACAGAGAAATGAATGCTGATCATCCAAGAACTCCAACCAAACCAAGGGGCAGTGGCAAATTAAGGAGTTTCAGGGCCCTGGGCTGCAGCCCATAGGTTGCCCCCCCTCGGTCCCCAATCCCCCACACATACTTGTCTGCACCCCCAGGAATGTCAGGACTAACTAGCCTGTAGTGCGGGTTTTCAGTGTAGTCATCCAGAAGCTAATCCTTTATTCTCCCACCTCAGATCTTCCACTCTTTTGTTCCTGAGCTGGGAATACCCATGAATTATTGGAGCTTGCATTGTCTTGCTGGCCCACTTGTTGATCAGGATCAGTTTCAATCAATTCCCTAATGGTTCTTCATTCCACTCCGACAGTGAGGTCACATTCATGATATATCTCCTCGCCTTATATCTGGTCTACACACTGCTGCTGGCCATCGACAGGAGACATGCAAGATACATAATGTAGCTTATGTATCTCTTGTCGATTTCCTTACATTGCTCTACCGCAGCGTATCCACTGCACTGCGTCAACAGAAGACAACTTCTGGGCGATGCAACCTTACCGTTTTCAGATGAATATGTGTGATCTAATGCACCCATTGGAGAGCACTGCTGGGATCGACTGAGTGGGTCTTCACAGCCTGCTCAATTGATCCTGCTGCATTGATCCATGCAGTCCCAGCAGTGAAGACATACCTTTAGGGCTTGTCTTCACTGACAGTGGCAAATTTTCCGCCATCAGATCGATCTCCCTGATCACATGATTGGGTCTGTGAAGACCCGCTCAGCCGATCAGCAAGCCAACGCTGGGAGGTGACCCCCACAGAAGGAGTAGCCCTGAGTAGGAGGGACGGGGTTTCCCTCTGGTTCAGGCTGCTGAAGACTACCTTCTATTTACCAGGCTGGCAACTAGATGGAGATACACAAGGCATTTTAAGTACTTTACGTATCTCCCTTTGATTGCTGCAAAATATATATATATATATAGAACAGCCCATGGCCTGAGAGCAAACATGGCCTTTTCCCCACACTGGATAGCAATGCAAAATATAGGGGAAAGCAAGACACACATAGGATTCACACATGTATGCAAAATATGTGTATTTAAGGATAAATGAACACTTCTCTTTGTTATCTCTATTTTTTGTTGTTTGTTGATTTGTTTCACTTCATTTAGAAATAATAAGGAGCTTTGTTTCTCCCCCATTATTGTGACCTGCATGGCAATTTCATCTTGCCTCAGGGAAGTGGACAGAAAGTTTTCCTGTTCTGCAAATGGGAATAGCTCTGATAAATAAAACTGCCTTTTTATTTGCTTTTAATCTCATGCCTATAAATGATATCTGGAATGGGAGCCAGTAAGATTCACACTAAAATGCATAGCAAACAGAAGCTTCAGGGAAGCAAATGGAAACCAGAGAGCAAAACCTTACTGCTAAAAATATAAATAAGGCAAAGGATAATGTCAATAGCTTTAAACGGACTGTCTTTGGGACATTTCTGAAGGCAACGAGAGGTGCTTTCGCTCAGAGTGCCATTGTCATTACCTGTAACTCAGATTGACAAAAGTATTGATTCACCATCTGGTTACTGCAAATTAATAGGAAATGGAACTTCTGTGTTGCAGTGCTAATGTTTGCAATGTACTGACACAGAGCTTTCTTTGGTCCCATGCTGCTGCTAGCGGGATGTATATTGCTTGTCTGGAGCGGACTTGCTCTGAATGTTAAAGCAGCTTGCATAGAATGGGCAAGAGACTCATGTTGAATCATATTTTGTGCCACCAGGGAGAAATAAGAGAGTGCAATGGAGAATTTCTTCTCTTTAACAGCCTCGTTAGATATCCTGGCTCTGATTCCTTGATGGCATTGACCCTCCCAAGCAGGTAGATTCCTAATAATTATTGCTACTTGGGCGTAATCAAGTAATGTTAATGAGCATTCTATTCCTTCAGCCTTCAGCTAAAAATGCCATGCTAGTTCTATCTTTCTAACAATTATTGGTGTGTCTTTGTGCTTTCATTAAAACTGATGCTGGAACATGTAGGGACTGATCTAATGTCCATGGGAGTCTTTATATTGATTTCAGTGGGCATTGGATCAGGACATCAAAGTGCGAGCTATTTTTTCACAAGTAGAAAATGAAATGAAAAAAAATCTTTATTTATGAATATACAATGAATACTGAAAATAAATGAAAAATCGTTATTTAATTTTTGCTGTTCAGTGCAGATCCCTGAATTTAGTAGCAAATTGTCTTTTATTTGGGTGAACTGACCCTATTGTACATCCAGTAAGTGGTGAAAGTCACAAATAATACCCAGCTTGTTGCATCATTTGGCCTTGACTTGAAAATTGTTGCAGGTTGGCTAGATTTTTGTGGTTTATTTGTGCATCATGTTATTGTGTCCATTATTTCATGATGCAATGCAATGCTATCCTGGAGTAGTGTCATCCTGATATCTCAAAATGTTGTTAAAACATCATCTTCTCATCACTTGAAGTCACAATAAAAGGAGGTTTTGATGAACCCCAAAAGTGATTTTGGCAATCAGGAGTCAGGGTTGTCTCATTAAAAAAAGGAACAAGGCCGAAATATCAACAATGTGTGGTACTGTAATAGCAGTCAGTGTCTCAACAGGGAGAACCTAGCCTTGAAGAGAAAGGAGACAAAGAATGCTCTAGGGTAAATTCAAGAACAAGCAATGCAGCTCATGGCTCAGGGAAGACCCCTTCTTTGCTTAGCAGCTCACAGATAGTCTTTATTTCCTTTCCTTCTGAGAGCAGAACTGAAGAATGACAGAACTATTTGTTGGATTCTCTTTGGATGACAGAGCTTAGAGGGAAGTAACACACTATTCCTCTATAGTGGTGTGGTATTATTCAACTCTTGTTTGTGGTTCCAAAAATTTCCTGGAAGATGGACACTAGGTGGATAAAATGAAAAGGAAAAAAAAAACCCTCTTAATTTTAAATGATGATAAAATATATGAGCTTTTTAACAGGGCAGAACCTCTCCCAGGAAGTGTGGGTAAAACGATGCAGTTTGCGGATATTTGCAGAAAGTACAGACAGCCTTCATTTCCTGTTGGGTCATTTTCCATTTCTGACAAAAGCAGAGAACCAATGGATGACTCAGCTTTTGATGGCTCTCAAGTAAAATGACTAGGGAAGTGTAAATTCCTGTGGCAGCTTTGCACATTCCCCCTTGCCTCAGTTTCCCCAGTAACCCCATGGAATCTTGTCCTCTAATCCAACAACAGTTTACTAATAAAAAGTAATGCAACCATCCATTGCCAAAAGTCCCATAACATAATCCATATCCCACATTGCATCTTTAGTCCATCAACATAGCACATGCCAGCTCTGGTATCTTTCACCATGCCCAAGATCTTCTTCAGCAGGTCCTTTTTTCTCCCTTATTGGTCCATTATCTTGTAGATGGGAGAGGTGCATGACCTCTGAAAAGACGCCAGAAACATGGAGTTAAATTTCCCGGGCTGCAGTTCATTAATACACTGTTAGTAGGTAGGTTTCATGATATTAAATTAGTTGACAGTTCTAGGATAGTGTTTCATCAGCTAACTCATCGAACCTCTCATTTCCAGTCTAGCCTATGTTATTGGGCTTGAAACTGAAAATGTATTTGACCATGGGGGATGGTAATACTCGCTGCATGGTTTGCGATCATTAAGGCTAGAAGATGAATGTATACATCTAATGGGTGTTGTGTAATTTGGGGTCTGCAGGAAATGTGGGAAGAAAAGCGCAAAGAGTGGGGAGGACATAAAATGGGAGGTAATAAAAATACATTGTATTTCTCTATCTTCTTCCCCAGAGTATCTGCAAGCCCTTTTCAGGTAGTAATCCA
This sequence comes from Pelusios castaneus, assembly GCA_007922175.1. Classification (NCBI taxonomy): domain Eukaryota; kingdom Metazoa; phylum Chordata; order Testudines; family Pelomedusidae; genus Pelusios; species Pelusios castaneus. The sequence goes on along the minus strand of ML685847.1, from coordinate 1,632,048 downwards.
ACCCGTTCATGGTACCCCTTTGAACTAGGCAAATATAATCCATATTGTATCTTTGTGGAAATTGGGGAAAAGAGAAGATAAGTGATAAGCCCTAGGGCTCACAGTGAATTAGTGTCTAATCACTAAGCAACATTTTCCTTCTATGGGTGGCTCATGCGGAGGGTCCACTGTTTCTTTCAGTGAAAAGGAAAGCATCCCTCCCTCCCCCGAGATTTTAACAATTTTAAACTCTTGTGAAAATTTACAAACATCTGAGTTAACAAAGGGGTCACTCATATTTTCCTTCTCCCTATTCCTTGGACTGGATGTCTTTCTAGAAGATATGCTAGAGAACAAGCAATAGATATGAGCTTAATTCAGAAATTGCTGGGTGAAGTTCTTAGGCCTGTGTTATTCAGGATGGTCACTGTGAGTCTTCCTCACCTTAATATCTATGACTATGTCTACACTTGTTAATTTAAGTCGACTTAGCTAAGTCGACTTAACAAAGTCAACTTTAAGTCCACAGGTCCATGGTGGCAGGGGGGCACCCTTTGCCAAGTGCCAGGGGGCTCAGCATTTGCCCCATTGTACCTGGGTACAATGGGGTCTGAGGTGGACAGGGACACTGGCAGGGCATAGGAGCAGGGTGGGCAGGGCTCTGTCCTGCCCTGTGGGGGGGCACGCCAGGCTCTGGCTGTGCCAGCCACCCTGGCAGGGAGGGCAGTGGGGGATCCCTGAAGCCCTTTAAGTCGACTTAATAAAGTTGACTTAGCCAGCAAAGTCGACTTAAAAGGAGGTTTTATAAAGTCGACTTTAATTTTCCTTAAGTCAACTTAAGCAGCTGCTTAAGTCAATTTAAGGGAAATGTAGTGTGGACGCAGATTAAATTAAGTCGATTTAAGCAAGCTTAAGTCGACTTAATTTGTAAGTGTAGACTCACCCTATAAATCTATGTTCAGGATCCAAATGTTTTATGAAGAAGCTAGAGAAGAAAAAGTTTCCCACCTTAGACCACCCTGCATTTGTACTGTAGTTGTAGAACTGCAGTTGGTCCTTGTGGGTGAGTGGAGTGTTTCCCTCCCAAATAATCATAGATCTCGGTTTCTCCCTAATCTGCAATATTTTTGATTTTACATTGCTCAAACATTTACACACATAAGTAAACGATTATTTTTACTATTATGAGAGCGATATCAATGAATTAGTATCCTATCAAGCTGGGCCAGTCTAGAACTGGAGAAAAATTTTCATCTTATACCTTTTGGGGGGAGAGCAAAAATGAGGCTGGGCAACATTAAAATGTTATGTCAGTTTGTTCCAATTTCATTGAATTATTTTGACTGGAAAAAAATCCCCCCATGACCCAAACCCTAAACAAATACTAATCTTTCAATTTTTTCATTTCAAAATAATTTTTTGTTTCAAAATTTCCTTTTTTAAAAAATTTGAAAGCATTTTAAACTAGTTTATAAAAAAAAGAAAACATTTTGTTCAACCAGAAACAAGATTTTTTTGTTTGTTTTTTTCAGAATTGCCAGCAATGTGAAATTCCATTATTCGTACCACTTTAATCTAGTTGCCTCTCTGGGCATGTATATGACTGTACTCAGCATAATTTCTGACTACTTTTGATTATTTAAACGATTACCATGACCATCAGCTGTGAAAGCTCAAGTGTCACATGGTGTTGGTGCTTATTTGGTTGAGCCTGATCTAAGCAGGAGTATATATGTGTGTAAGCGTGTGTATTTCCCTTCCATAGTGTTTAAATATGAATATATAATACTACACTAAATGGCTATGTCTACACTGGCAAGTTAGTTCGAATTAAGGAAGCTTAATAGTAATAGCACGCCATAGTAATTTTTTCATAGACTGATAGATTCCGAGACCAGAAGGGAACATTGTGGTCACCTCATCTGATCTCCTGAGTAACACAGGCCACAGAACTTTCCCAAAGTCATTCCTAGAACAGATCTTTTAAGAAAACATCCTACCTAGCTCTAAAAATGTCAGTGATGGACAATCCACCACAATCCTTGGTAAATTGTTCCAATGGTAATCCCAGTCACATTTACGCATTATTTCCAGTCTGAATTTGCCTGCTTTCCATTTCCAGGCATTGGATCATAGTCTTCAAGAGCAATGCCCTTCCAGTCTGATCTCGCAAGATTGTGTTCCACTGCCTTTGTTCTATTTCATGTCCCTCCTGCCTGCATCACACTGAATATGCCATGTCCCAAGGCCAATGTCTTCTTACAACATGAAAGGCATCTGCCCACCAGGTGAAATCAACAGGATGTGTTGTGCAGTTTGGTACAAATCAAGGCGTGTAAGGATGGCTCCCCAGTTTTTTGCACAGCTTCCTGTGGCTCAAATCTTAACACTTTCTCTCACATTGAGTACTAGTTCGCTTACCAAAGGCTATGTCTACACTTGTTAATTTAGGTCGACTTAGCTAAGTCTTAGCATGTCCACACTTAAATTTTAAGTCGACTTTGAGGGGACCCTACAAAGTCGACCTACAGCATCCACACTGGACTCCGAGGTCGACTTCTAGGGGCTAGGTGGACCTGTGACTGGTCCACAGTGGCAGGGGGGGCACCCCTTGCCAAGTGCCAGGGGGCTCAGCCTTTGCCCCATTATACATGGGTACAATGGGGCAAAGGGCAACAGGGACCCTGGCAGGGCATAGGGGCAGGGTGGGTAGGGCTCTGCCCTGCACTTTGGGGGGGCATGCCAGGCTGTGGCTGTGCCAGCCACCCTGGCAGGGTGGGCAGTCGGAAGCCCTGGAGTCCCCTAAGTCAACTTAAAGTAGACTTAGGGGTACTGCACGTCTACACTGGCTTAAGTCGACTTTAGAAAATCTACTTAAGCAGAAAGTCGACTTAAAATGAGGTTTTAGAAAGTCGATTTAATTTTTCCTTAAGTCGACTTAAGCAGCTGCTTAAGTCAGCTTAAGGAAAGTGTAGTGTAGATGCAGAGTAAATTAAATCGACTTAAGCAAGCTTAATTCGACTTAATTTACAAGTGTAGACGCACCCAAAGAGTCCTGTTGACTACTCACTTAGTAAGGTCTTCCTCACCCTGTGTGAGGGTGTTGGAATCTAGTCCTATATAAGTGTGGGGATTCTTCTTTCCTACTTTGCTGAGCATTCAGCTCAGTGCTCATTTGAATAGAATGTGTTCTGGGACTGTAAAGATTTCCCTGGGGTGATCTTTTCCGATGAGAGAGGTAGCAGGTCCAGTGGTTAGGGCGCTATCTGGAGAACCACATTCAATTCCCTGCTTCACCACCGATTGCCTGTATGACCTTGGGCAAGTCACCTAGCCTCTATCCGCCTCAGTTTCCTGTCTGAACAGTGAGGATACTAGGCCTGGACCTACATCACAAAGCTGCAGTGAGGATAAATACTATAAAAACTATGAAGAAGCTTTGAGATCAATTGATGGAAACATTATAAGACAGTCTTACATAAGAGTGTAAGATGGTGGTGTTATTATTTTGTCTACTTGACTTTCCTGTCAGGAAAAAAAATTGTCTAATATCTAGCTTTCATTTCCTCTCATCTGTCTTCAGGCTCAAACCCCCAACTGCCTCTTCCTCTTTGGCCTTTGTGAATAATGTTCTCTCTTTTCTTTTCCTTTTATGTTTTCTTTTCTGGGTTTTATAGATTTTTACTGTGTCCTCTCTCTGCTGCTTCTCCTCTAAACTCAGAACATGACTGAGAAATAAAATCATCTGTGAGCAGAGAATGAATAAAGCAAAATCAGATATACACCATGAGCCACAAAAGTGCCTAGGACAAATCTTGTGGCAGAAAATGAGATACGGAATAAATCCGGGCTAGATCACAGCAGCATCTTGGCAGCATTTACATCAGAAGGGCCAAATTCTGATGTGAGTAAGGGTAATAGAATCCGATCCTATGCTATTTCATATTTATTACTGTAAAATCTTCTGGGCTTCTTTTCCCCATTCCCAATCCTATTCCTCCAAGAGAACAGCTTAGTGAACTAGAGGACTGGACCTGTACTGAGTCAATAGGTCTTGATATTAGAAAAAAACTACAAATGGCAAAAGGCCTTATTCTAATTTCCACTAAGATCTCTAAGACTAAGACAAATCACTTGGCTGGAAAGTACCAAGGTACAGCTAAGAAAGGAAACTTGAGTGGAAACCATTCACAGTTAAGTGAAAACAGTCTACTGTGATGACCCTGCTAGAAGGCCATTAACCTTACTCTGGTAAACAGGCTGATGGGAGCCAGGTATCAGAGAAGGCAAAAGAGCTCTGAACATTTAATTGGTCAGAATTGTATTTGGTACCCAAACAACTCACAAACAACAAACATGGGCGGGCTAATTATATGCTGTATATTAAGTATAATCTACTCATGTAACCTGCATATTAAGGATAGTGAAGCCATGTAGGGATTTAGGCACGATGTAACTTCTTGTGATATGCATGCACCTGTTGTGTTATGTATATTGTATTTAGCATGTTAGGAAGTATATATGTCTTGTGAACCCTGTATTCTGGCCTTGCTTATACAGGTACAGGCAGGTATGTGGCTAGTTCAGCTAGGTTGGATGTGTAATTTAGGGGAGCAAGTAATCTGATTAAAGGCACCATTTCCCCATTCCGCCCTTGAGTGGACCTGATATCTTTCTTTCTTTCTTTCTTTCTTTCTTTCTTTCTTTCTTTCTTTCT
>ML685847.1:1525941-1627342 GCA_007922175.1 Pelusios castaneus | reverse complement strand
TCTTTCTTTCTTTCTTTCTTTCTTTCTTTCTTTCTTTCTTTCTTTCTTTGTGTTCAAAGTCAAACGAAACTATGGAGAGACAAGTTTCAAAGGGGTAGCCGTGTTAGCAGAGCTGTCCCGTGGGGGGAGCGGGGCCCAGGGCCAATTGACTGAAGCAGGGCCCCGCCCCCATGCTGGAGGGGAGCGTGGTGGGCCGACCGGCCACTTCCGCCCCCCAGGAAGCCGGCCCTGGGCCAGGAGGCCGAGGCTGCCAGCATGGGGCACCGGCTCTGGCCCAGGCCCCAGCCCTAGAGGCCTCCTGTTGTGGGAGGGTGGGGGGAGCCGGCTCCGGTCCTGGCCCCAGAGGCCGCCTGCAGGAGGGAACTAGTTGTGTGGGGCAGGCCGGCCCAGAGGCCGGACCCCACGTGCTCCACCCCTGGGCCTGCCTGATCCACCCTGGGGGCGGGGAGGGCTGGGCATAGCCCTCCCAGCCCACCCTGCCCCGTTGCCTTCGGCTCACTGCCGAAGGCAGTGGGGTTGTTGTGGGCAGAGGGGCTGAGGTGCGTGTGAGCGGGGCCCAGAGCGATCACCCTGTTCCCCCCCCAGGGGCGGCCCTGCGTGTTAGTCTAGTTCAGCAAAACAAACAAGAAGTGTGGTGGCACTTTTAAAGACTAACACATGAGCTTTCATGGGAGAAAATCCCACTTGGTCTTTCTCCCACGAAAGCTCAGGCAATAAACAAATTGGTTACTTTAAAAGTGCCACCAGACTCTAAGTTTTGAAGTGATATAACTAACGCTGTGTGGCTGGGAGAAATAGGCGATGGCAGGACGCAGACACCTCTGCAGCCTGTTTAGAAGAAACGGCAGAACCGGCTCTGAGACAGCTAGTGGAGCCTGTGTGATCACTATCGCCCTCCTGGAGCAACAGGGCAGAGACAGCACAGGAAAGCTGATGTGCGTGTGTGACTGAAGAGAGGAGATGGTCCCCGCCTTGGCTTGAAGCTGGCAACAGTCCCTATTGTGGCCCTGACTGGCTGGTCTGGGGGCTGCTGCCTCGAGGATGTGCAGGAGAGACATGGGATCTGGGTTGTCCTCTCCTGGCAGCCTCTCCTATAGCACTGCCCCACACCGGCTCTGAGTTTCCACTCAGGTGAATACACCTGGCACGCAGCAACTCCCCATGTCTGTGTCCATGGACCATGACTTATGTTCCAGTCCTGTCTTGCGGTCCACTCTAGCCTTGCTGAGTAACATGGTCAAACCTTCTTCACCTGACCTTTGAGGGGACACTGGTGTCTAGCCCAGGCCCTGCTCCAGCTGGGCTCAGTGGCAATGGGGATGAATCTGTGTTGCACCACTTGATGCTGTGTGTCATACCACCACTCACACACCCCTCACCTGCACTGGGCAGGACAGCATACGAGCCCCTCCCGCACGCCTATCTCTCCATGCAAAAGGTGGTCTCCAGCCCATCCATGTCTGGTTCCAAAGCCCAGCCAGACCTGGAATAAGATGCCCCTTCCATCCAGAACCACAGCTTTTAACCCAGAGAGGTTCATTGGATCTAATGACAACTTCCAGAGGGGTAGCCGTGTTAGTCTGTATACAGCAAAAAATGAGAGTACTGTGGCACCTTAAAGACAAACAAATTTCTTCAGGCATAAGCTTTCATGGGCTCCAACCCACTTCGTCAGATGCATGAAATGGAAACAACACCGAAACAACAGACTAGACTTTTACATAGAGTGTTTCCACCGACATGCACAAGCTGAGATTGTAGACAAGCAGCATCACTTGCCCTCAACCTCAGCCGTGCTGAACGCAATGCTATACACAACCTCAAAAACAACTCTAACATTATAATCACAGAGGCTGACAAAGGAGGTGCTGTAGTCATCATGAATAAGTCGGATTATGAACTGGAAACTGCCAGACAACTCTGTAACACCATATTCTACCAGCCACTACCCTATGATCCCACTGAGGAATACCAAAAGAAACTTCAACATCTACTGAAGAAACTCCCTAAAGATGAACAGGAACAAATCTACACAGACACACCCCAACAGCCCTGACCTGGAGTATTCTATCTACTTCCCAAGATCCACAAACCTGGGAATCCTGGACGCCCCATCACCTCGGGCATTGGCACACTCACAGCAGGATTGTCAGGCTATGTGGACTCTTTCCTCAGACCTTTCGCCACCAGCACGCCTAACTATCTTCGTGATACCACTGACTTCCTGAGGAAACTACAATCCATTGGTGATCTCCCAGAAAACACCATCCTAGCCACTATGGATGTAGAGGCTCTCTACACCAACATTCCAAACAAAGATGGACTACAAGCCACTTTCCCTGATGACGACACAGCATACCTGGTAGATGAACTCTGTGACTTTGTCCTGATCCACAACTACTTCAGATTTGGAGACAATCTATACCTTCAAGTTAGTGGCACAGCTATGGGTACCTGCATGGCCCCACAGTATGCCAACATTTTTATGGCTGACCTAGAACATTGCTTTCTCAAATCTCGTCCACAAGTACCTCTCCTTTACCTATGCTACATCAGTGACATTTTCATCATCTGGACCCACGGGAAAGAGTCCCTTGAAGAATTCCACCAGGACTTCAACAACTTCCACCCCACCATCAACCTCAGCGTGGACCAGTTCGCACAAGAAATCCACTTCTTAGACATCATAGTATGAATAAGGATGGACATATTAACACCACTCTATACCAAAAACGAACTGATCGCAATACATACCTACATGCCTCCAGCTTCCACCCTAGACATATTACACGATCCATAGTCTACAGGCAATACAACTGCATTTGCTCCGATCCCTCAGACAGAGATAAACACCTACAGGACCTTTACCAAACATTCCTAAAGCTACAGTATCCACCTGAGGAAGTGAGAAAACAGATCAACTGAGCCAGATGGGTACCCAGAAGTCACCTTCTACAGGACAGACCTGGCAAAGAAAACAACAGAACACCTCTGGCCACCACCTACAGCCCCCAGCTGAAATCCCTCCATCACATCATCAAAGATCTACAACCTATTCTGGAAGATGATCCCCCACTCTCCCAAGCCTTGGGAGGCAGGCCTCTTCTTGCTTACAGACAGCCCCCCAACCTGAAGCAAATACTTAGCAGCAACCAGATACCATACTACAAGAACACTAACCCGGGTACCTATCCCTGCAACAAACCCCATTACCAACTCTGCCCACACATCGATTCTAGTGATACAATCACAGGTCCTAACCACATCAGCTACACAATCAGGAACTCATTCACCTGCACATTTACTAATGTTATATATGCCATTATGTGCCAGAGATGCCGCTCTGCCATGTACATCGGCCAAACTGGACTCTCCTTACACAAAAGAGTAAATGGATACAAATTGGACATGAAAAATGGTAACATCCATAAACCGGTAGGAGAACACTTCTATCTCCCTGGACACTCAGTAGCGGATTTGAAAGTTGCCATACTCCTGCAAAAAAACTGCAAAAGAAGACTCCACCGTGAAACTGCAAAGCTGGAGTTCATTTGCAAACTTGACACAGTCGGGCTGGGTCTGAACAGGGACTTGGAATGGTTATCACACTACAAAAAGTAATTGTCGGTCTTCACACATTCTCACCTTCTATTCAACTGGTGTGAATAGGCCTCTCCTGCCCCATTGAATTGACTTTGTTATGTTATTACTTGCCATTGTTATGCTATCCCTCCTGGCATGTGTATGTACACCTCTCAACCGTTGTTTCCATTTCATGCATCTGACGAAGTGGGTCGGAGCCCACGAAAACTTATGCCCGAAGAAATTTGCTAGTCTTTAAGGTGCCCCAGGACTTTCAATTTTCGAAGGGCGGCTTTCAGTTTGAATAGTGTTCCTTACACCATCCAACAGTATAAGAGAGGTGGCCAGAGAAAGAAGGAGTGGCCAAAACCTCATATGCCTATTTGATCCCCAGCCACCATACCACAGTCAAAAGGTACAGTTTAGAGGCTGAAAGGTGGCAAATTTAAAATGAGTAAAAGAAAATACTACTTCATGCAGTGCAAAATTCACTGTCTTGATGCTTCATTGCCTTCTATTAGCCTTAAGGCCAAGAGTTTAGCAAGAATCCAAAAAGGATTTAATTTTTTATGGTGTAACAGGGTGGCTTGTGTCTGGGCTGACGAGCCTAGGGGCTGACAATTTGATTACAGGATAAGCCCCACCTGAGTAAGGAAATTCTCTATAAAGGGTAGCAGCTGGCTGCAGTAAAGGGGTGGGGGCAATATCTGGCCAGGCAATGCCAGTTAATGAGATGGAGGCCAGCTGGGAAGAACTTGATACCAGTGGCTTTGGAAGGCAGACCCAGAAACCTGTGATCCTAGTCAGGTAAGGCCTAGGAGGAGCCTACCAAAGCAGAAAAAGCCTCAGGCATGAAGGTCTGGGAATAGGGTGATTTGGAGACTGCTGGAAGTGGGCAGTATTCAGCAGAATGATCTGGGGTGTGGGGATCACCCTCCAGGTCCCCCAAGGAGGAAAAGCCAGGGCTAAGCTGAGAAGACAGGAAAACTGATGGTCTGTGTTTTGACTTTGAAGTTTATTTTGGAGCTTTATTTCTGTGGCTGAATTTGGCCCCTGAAAAGGGGTGGTGATCACACAAGAAAAGCCTATGTTGATTTTGTATGCTGGATGCTTTGGGGGGAGAATTTGTTAGCAGGGGATTACAGAGTGACCTCTTACCATGATGGGGACGCTCAGGAGGTAGGGCTAACAAGACTATTCAGATATTTAAGAAACAGTAAAAAATAAACCAGATCTTTTGGGGGAAAAAAATGTAAACTCACATGCTTCAGGGCATAAACCAACTTCTAAATAACAAAGGATAGGAAGGAACTCTCCCGGAGAGCAGAATATCCTACAACAGCCAGTTGGGGGGCTATCCCATCCAGTATCCTTGTGTGGAGAAAGGACACTGAATTAGGTGGAGCAGTGTTTTGAAGCAAGGTGGCAATTCCTCTACTCCTGTAAGTTGTGCCAGGAGGCCAGCCTTGCCTTGAGCCAATGCAAAAAGGAGCAGAAAAGTCACTTAAAGACACCTTTCCATTCTCCTAAGCTGTGTTATACCCACCTTGAACAAAATGGGCAATCTGACTGCTAGCTCTTTTGCTGCAAACTAATCTTTGACGGGACAAAATCTCAAGGTTTTGCTTCTGAGCGCTCTGCCCATTCTCAAGGGTATTATCACAGCTGATGAAGTAGGTTGCAGCCCATGAAAGCTTATGCCTGAGGAAATGTTAGTCTTTAAGGTGCCCCAGGGCTCTCGATGTTTTTGTCACAAGATGGGCATTTGTCTAATGATATTTCGCCACGGAATTAGAGATGCTCTAATGTATTGTGAAACAATCCGGCCAATGGCAATCTCCTTGCTCTTTAATTCTAGTGGATGGGATCCACAGTGGGAGGTCTTTCTGGGGGAACAGACTGGAGCAAACAGTAGCACAGTGCTTGGAATGATGGGTTTGTGTAGTGTTTGCCCACACCCATCTTGAGCAGGTAGGGTTGAAATGGGAAACTGAGTATCAACTTTTAACAACAGTTATACTGTTTAAATTAGGAACTTCCTGATATAATAATAGCTAGGGTTGGGGAGAAAAAAAATCCCTAGATCTCAAAGGAGGTCAGAATCATTATCATTGTTTTACAAGGAGGGAAACCAAGGCACAGGAAGGAGAAAGACAGGTGACTTCCCCCAGGTCAGCTAGCAGGCCAGAAGTAGAGCAGGGAAGTGAATCCATCTCTCCTGACTACCTGGCTGATGTGCCATTCACAAGGCAATACTAACTCCTTCGCAGCTGCTTGCTGCTTTTTTGTATGATTACTTTTACCTTCTCATTCTGTGTAGCTTTCAAATGCTGTGAGCTCTGCATCTCAAATCATTCACCAGAGGAAAATCAACCTAGTCCACCTGCTTAGGGGGAATGTCCTCAGGGACTTGCTTCTAAATGCTTATTGAAAGAAAGCCAGGAAACACTGACAAATTGGAAGGGGTTCAGAGAAGAGCAACATTGAAATGTAGACATTGGCAATGGAAAAACCTTATTTAGAGTATTTCCAGACTCATGTTCCTGACAATATTATACCCTTAATATTCTTGTATATATTTTGTCCAGAACAGTTCTAAAACCTTCCAATATATATATAGCCTGTGATCACGTCTCCCTGCAGCAATTGCTAATCTATAAATATTGAACTCAATCTTTCCTCGTCATTCTCGCCTTTCAAATCTATCCATTCCCCCATCTTTTTTGATTTCCTTCCAGTTTGCCAGTAACTCTCTTGTAACTAGTTAGCTTCGCTCATGGGGAAAGGCAAAAAGAGCTAAATAGATTGATCTTGGCGAAATGGTGCTTAAAGTTTGGCGGAAAATATATTCATTCACTGTTCACGAGAGATTGATTGGTTTTGTTACTTGGTAGGTGCTGTTATAATACAACGAGGGGGACCGTATAATTACTTACATAGCTCATACATCAGCAAGTGTGATAACCATCTGCCAGCTTTTCAAGAGTGTTAACAATAAGGAGGCATATGAACTATTTTGGCAGTACAAGAGAATAAAACAGGGAATAATATGACAGAATTGGAGTATAACTGCAAGATCTTTGAAACAGGTCCTGTTACTTTGTACAGCACCCAGCACAATGTGGTCCCAATTGACTGGCAATAGGAATATTAAATCATACTTTTAATTAACAAATGAAAAATTCAGTCTGGGTATCAGAACAAACTTCCTGGCAGTAAAATGAGAATGTTGGCAATAGCTTCCGAGAGCAAGTGATGGAAGGGGCATTGCTGGAGACATTAGTGGACGTACCATTCTACAATATTTAGTAGGGAAGAAGTGCATAGTGACAAGATACAAAAATCTTTTATCAGCTCTAACTTTTCTGACTTTTATAATAGTGCTCTCTCTTACTCCTGGCTAGTGTTTCTGAAGATGGCTAGAGGGCAAACAAGTAATTCATTACAGTGTGGAAGAACAGGCTCATGTTATTTTTCCTAGTTTTCTGTTTTCAAACCACCATAATAGAACCCTATAGAAAAGAACTTTGTTTAAGCCTTTTTTCTCCCAATTAAAAATATCTTTTCAACCAAACCTCTCCTTTTTTAACCCCATCCCATGGGGAAAAAAATGTTGAACAGAAATATTTGATCGAAAGTGTCATTGAAAATTTTGGGTTTTGTCTTAATTTACTAGTTTTTTGAACTGCTGAATGAAAACAAGAGTCCTTTTTTTTTTTTTTTTTTTTTAGTGGAAATATTTTAGGCTTTGTTTCCCACGGAATCATCTCCAAGATGGTTTTGATGGATTTTTTTTTGTTTAAACTTCTATTTAAAAAAGAAATGGCATTGTTGACCAGCTCTATAGTGTTCTCTCTATTATCCCAACCCCTTGGTTGTGTGTAGAACATGCTCTTTTTTTTTTTTTTTTTTAATTGTTTGTGCTATGTATGTTGGTAGACCCCACTAAATAGTTTTCAAATCCTGTCTGAAGGGAACTTCACTGTGTATGCTCTTACTTAAAACTACTATTTATTAGATTTCAACACAATGGGTATAAGCAATAGGTTTAGAGCACGCCAAATACTTACCTAGAATCTGGGACTGTATTGAATTTTTAGCAGATCAGTAATGGCCAGTTGCTTCCGCAACAGGAAATATAGATTCCAGGAAAAAAAGTCTCTCTCAATAGTTCCAGAGAACTTCTCTAAACTACCCTATTGTCTGACTTTTTATAACCATCACGAAGGGCATAGGTCATAGTGACCTCTATTGGATCAACATTTTTCTTAACCTCAGTAAACTGCTTATCAAGAAAACACTCCTGACAATTGTGATCATAAGCTTCTGTATCAAAGGTGTCCATGTTTAAGGTCCCATCAACCTATTTCCTTTGTGTCTGAAATGGTTGACTCTTCTCTCCCCTTCTCCCATTCTGATTAGCAGAAACTGCAAGCCCGCATTGATCTTGACTCCAGAGATCCTGCTTGTTCGAGGTAACCTTTAACTGTGTGGTGGTCTATTGTATTCATTCCTGGTGGCTGAATGCATACAATATGGTTTCATTCCTGGTGGCTGAATGCATACAATATGGTTGGAATGAACTTGATGAAGTTCTGGGGATAATAAATCCCTCAAATCCAGGCCAACAGATGCATGTCAAATGTGAATGTGGAATGGATGTGATACTGGGGTATTTTGGCAAGGATCCAGTGTGAAGCTATCTGGGCCCCAAGTGAAATAATAGCATTACTCATTCTTTGAACCTAAAATGTCTAAAAATCAGGAAAATGAAATAAATCCACCGATAGCTGCCAAAACTGGATCGGAACTGGCAATGCCAGCCTTGATTGCAGTGCGTTGGCTCACCACTCCCTCTCTGCTGTTCACCTGCATGGCTGAATATAATGTGGTACTTGCCCCTTAGTGATGCGGCCCGTGTCTCTTCTCTTCTGTGGATTAAGCAAGATTCTGGAATCCAGAGATCTGGGTATGAGAGTGGGAGAAAGTCCCATCGCACCACAAAGTTTGGAATCAGCTATGTGGCCCTAGGGAGCAGGTGTTGGCATTTACTCCTTGATCCTGTCAGTCACAAGTTCCATGAATGCTTTTACAAGAGAAGCTTTTAATTTGGGGGATGTTTGTACGTGGTGGGGGAAGGGGAGGACTTTTGGGTAGGACTGGATGCAGTTCCCATTTAGTCTTAATCCACTGCTATTCCTGTCCCACCTTGCTCCCTCTGCATTTGGCAAGGCTCAGCAAGGTGTTTTGAAAACCAAGGAAGATGGAGATTACTAAGGTGCCCGTTGCCAATATCGTATCAGCAGATGACACCAGTGACTTCACCATCCAAGCAAGCACTTAAATTACTCACACTGGATTTCACAGAACCACTGTCCTTTGAATTTCAACACACTGCCACCACTTGACTTTGCATGAAAGAAAGATGGGCAGTTCCAGAAAAATATGGAGTAATGTGTTATTTTCCTTGAGGAGCACACTTTGTCCCTAGAAACAATTATTCCAGTTAAATTAGGTTCTTGGAAGTTAGAGATGCCAGCTGGTTACTGCCAATTTGGTTCTGCTGTAAACAATCAGACAAAGTCCCTACACTTCTCTTTAAGTCTTAATTTAGAAGGAAGACACTGCATGTTGAGTAGCAGCTATTACACAGTTCAGATCTCAACTACATGTTTCCTAGAACTTATATGGGCATAATTTTAAAAGTCCATTAAAGACCCAAGGCTGATTCTTCACTAGTTTGTACCCTGGGGAGTCATTTACACTAGTGCAAGTCAGCAGGTTCATGTACACGCAGCGCTGTCCTGTGGGGGGAGTGGGGCCCGGGGCCAAGTGGCCAAAACAGGACACCACCTGTGGGAGGGGGGAAGGGAGCATGGGGAGTCAGAGCTGGCTCCGGTCCTGGCTCCGGCCCCGGCCTTGGTGGGAGCCGGCTCCAGCCAGGAGGCCAGGGCCACCTGTGTGTGGGGGTGGAGCTGGAGCCAGAGCCGGCTGTGGAGGAGGGAGCCGGCTGTGTGGGGCAGGCCGGGCCCCATGTGCTCTGCCCTTGGGCCTGCCTGCTCTTCCCTGGGGGCTAGGCATAGCCCTCCCTGCTCGTGCCAAAGGCAGTGGGGGGACTGTGGGAGGAGGGGCTGCGGGGCCTGGGGTGATCGCCCCGTTCCCCCCCACCCCGAGGGACAGCCCTGTGTACACATGACTACCAAAGACGCAAGTCCATGTTTTTAGATCTTTGGCTTTCAGGGGCATAATATCACTTGCCTGGGAAAAATCCACATAAGAAGGGAAAGAATTTTCCATGATTCAGTTTAAAATTTCCATCAGTTGGGGGGCAGAAGAATTTCAAAATGTACGGATTTTTCAGTATTGGGGAAACTCTGTAAATTGTAGGCTATCCATGAAGGAAAATACAGCATACTAGGGACTTCCCATCACACTAATGCTCCACAGCCTTCTCCAAGACGGAGTGAGAACAGTTCCTTCAGGAGTCCTGCTGGTCTGGCCTCTGTGCTGTCGCTGAATGAAAGTGCCCCCATCAGCCTTCAACCAACTTAATCTTCATTCCCTGGAGTTACCAGAAGGACAGTGCTGTAGAGAGTGGCTATTCCCCTGACTCCATCCTACCCATCTCCCTCTGCAACCCTGGGAGTAAGATCAGAGGGGCTTCTGTAGTAGCAGAGAAGAGGAGGAAGCATTCTATGAAGTTGCTACACTCCAATATCCTTCCCTATGGCTGGTTTTGCTCCTTACACTGATGTGCCTGGAGGACAGAACAAAGGCATACTTATCTTCGGCTTACCCAGTGATGAATTTTGGGGTTAGTGGGGGTAGCAGGTATTCAGCATGTACTCAGAACCACTCAGGATAGGCCCTATGGTAATGTATGCCGAATTCTTGGAGAAGGAATATGTGTATGAGGAAAAATTACATACATGCAGCCCTGGTGCTTTCTTACCCTGCTGAATGAGTTCTATTTTCTATTGATTCCCTACCCCCTCCCCTTTTTTTTTTTTTTTAACGAGGAGCTCAGGGGACAATGTTATGGTTGTTCCCCAGGTGTGTCCAACTTATGGAAATCTCAGAATCCACATCCAAAGTGCGTTCAGTTTGCTGGAATTTAAGTGGGGCATTAGCTGATTGCTGTAGTTTGTACGTCTTCCTGAATGGTTCCTGTCATTTTAGGACACTCGGAGAGTGCATGCGATTTTCTGCAGCCATTTTCGTTTCTGGAGAAACCCGGTATTCTGTTTACATTCAAAGCTGCCTCTATAGCCAGATCTAAAAATATTGTTCACTTCTAAAAATAAGAGTGTGCGCTCCATATTTAACATATTATTCTCTTTGTCATAAACAACATAGTTCCCTTCTGTGATTAAATCCAGACTTGTTAAACTTTGCCATTTAAATACCTTCCCAGGCAACTTCTCTAACAAAATCATCCCTGAGCAACAGCAAGAAACTTTTGATTCTGGCAAAGCGTATTTCCCCTGTGATGCTGAAAGCCTCCGTGACTAATAAGAGAAACTATCGCATCCAATCACAAATCTCAATACTACTCCCATTGGGTGCGTCTCGACTTGTAAATTAAGTCGACTTAAGCTTGCTTAAGTCGACTTAATTTACTCTGTGTCTATACTACATTTTCCTTAAGTCAACTTAAGCAAGTTGCTTAAGTTGACTTAAGGGAAATAAAGTCGACTTAAGGAAAATTAAGTCAACTTTATAAAACCTCATTTTAGTTTGACTCAAGCCTAAAGTCGATTTAGGGATACTCCAGGTCTACACTGGCCTAAGTCGACTTAGGGCTACTCCAGGACTCCACCACTGCCCTCCCTGCCGGGGGGGGGGGGGCCACAGGGGGAGCCTGGCATGCTTCCCCCCACAGGGCAGGTCAGAGCCCTGCCCCAATGCCCTGCCAGGGTCCCTGTCCCCCTCTGCCCCATTGTACCCATGTACAATGGGGCAAAGACTGAGCCCCCTGGCCCTGGGCAAGGGGTGCCCCCCTGGCACCGTAGACCTGCCCTAGGTCCTCCTAGCCCCTAGAAGTCAACCTAGGCATCCAGTGTGGACACTGTAGGTCAACTTTGTAAGTTCCCCCCAAAGTCGACTTTAAATTTAGGTGTAGACATGCTATGTCGACTTAGCTAAAGTCGACTTAGCTAAATTCGACCTAAATTTACAAGTGTAGACATAGCCATTGAAATCAACAATAAAGCTCCGTTCTTGAAACAAATGGGGTGACTTAAAAACTATACTATCTGCTTCAAGTGATATTCCAATTGTGTGGATTACTCCTCAGTGAAAAATAAGAAGATGGCCCAAAGACGGTAAATGTTACAGAGATAGTACAAAGACATAGAGTAGTGTATGGTGTTAGAAACCCCCCCAAATATGTCTAAATTTTATGAATAAGGAAAGGCAAATTGATTCAGGGGAAAAATAACCTTGACTGTCAAGTCAGGGGTTCAAATGAGCACCATTCTACATAGCACCCAGGTTTCTTCTGCTCCTAACCACTGTTCCCTTCCTGTTGTTTGGCGATTATTATGGTTATTCATAAAGCTGTGTAAAGCCTGAGACTAATACTAAAAAATGGTGATAAGGCTTTCTACTGACAACATTTTTCATGCATAAATTACCAGCGTAGGTAGAACATTATTATATTATTGAGCCACAGAGAAGTAGAGGCTTGTCCAAGGTCACCAAAATATCAAATGGATGGAGATAACAGGAAAGTAATAATTCTGAAGAGCTAGGAGTATAAAATAAATGACTCTTCAATGTTATATGGTCTTAGTATTGCCAGCTCTCTTCAGTTTCATGATTAATTTTTTTCTTATATCTAAGAAAAAAAGTCTTGTATAGCATTTTTCATCAATAGATTTTGAAGCACTTACGGAAGAGGTCTATCCCATATCCCCATTTTACAGATGGGGAAACTGAGGCTTAGAGAAAGGTGAAAGTGATTTGCTTAAGGTGAATCACCATATCAAACCTAGTTCTTAGTCTCACTCCAGTGTGTTATCCACTAGATTGCACTGCCTCCTGTGGTATCAGTTTAGCTAGAATGAATAGATAAAAAATGTTAACATAACCCATCCCAACTGTAAAGAGTTTTAAATAAGGTCTGAGGTTTGGAAAAACAGATCTCAGCCTGCTTAATACCACAGCAAATATATCATGAAACATTCCCTTAGCCTTTTATTAAAGGTACAGAAAAGAAGGGCAAACCATTAAAGGATTTGAAACTTAAAAAGAATTTAAAAAGGATTTTATTTGAACACTCTTGTTCCCCTTCCCTTTATCTGGAGAGAGTTTTAGAAGGGGAGGGAAAAGAACATCCTTGTTTGATAGTCTCTTCACCTTAGACTGTATCGAAGTTTTTGCTGGTGCTGTTAAAATCATTTCTTCCCATGTGACGAAGACTCAGGGTCCCAAGAAGCGGTTGGGGGAGCCCCTGGGGTAGCTTCCATATTTTCTTTTGAGTGTGGAATCGTGTGTGTGTGTGTGTGTGTGTTTTTTCCCCCCCCCCCCCCCCCCAAAAAAAATCTTTCTTTTCTGACCCAAAAAGGAGCGATGTGTGGAATAGCTAATTTCCTCCATTTTGTCCACCAATTAGCCCCGATATCCAACATGCCAATTTTGGCTAATTAACATCTGGTTCCATGTCTCCTGTTTTTAAACCAGCATAATTTCAACATAGTCCTTGAATTATATAAATTTGATCATTTAGTTAAGACTAACTTATTTTTTCTCTCTCCTTTGTTCCTTTTTCCCAATCAACATTTGTTATTAGTTCCATAGGTTATTGCAACCTCTTATGAACTTTCATGTACTCCATACAGTTGAATTCACAATTTGGGTAAATTTGTAGGGGCAGTTGTCTTCCATCCCCACCTCAAAGCTTTCTGAGAGCCTTAACCACTGAGCTAAACGTCCTAAAGAAATGTCTTACAATCCCACCACCTTCAGCAAAAATTCTTTTCAAGTCATTTGCTTGGGCACAAAAAGGACTTTTTCAATTTGATAGTTTTTCTTTTCTCAACTATTGATTAATTCAACCTGCATCAAAATATTTTTTTTTTCAATTTTTTGGAACTGTCAAAAGAATGAAAACAATCCCTTTTTTGCCTAGCTCTAGAGAGATTGTCATGTTTGATTGTGATCTCCTTTTCCCCTCCTAACGAAGCATACTCTGTTTAATTGCTTGTTTTAGGTCTGAACACATGGCAGGTGGCCAGCCCAAAATGAAGTGGGTTTGTGCCACAAATGTCAGGTTTCTGGGCGTCTTGTCAGCAAAATTCAGGAAGAGATCTGAATTCTGTGTGCATGTGCAAACAGGAAAGAAGTTGCATGAAAATGGAAAAATTGCAGGTTGAGCCCTCTATGTGCTACCTAAGTAACAATAACAGAAATGTATTAAAAGAGCATGGTGTCCCTTTAAATATTAATCAGACCTCTGACCCTTTTATGCTTTGCCAATCATGGCTCATGAGACAAGATTGCTCATGGCAATTTGCAATGGAAACACTGTCTAGTAGCATGATGACCTGTTTCGGGGGAGTTCTAAAGAGATGTCTCCTTTACGCCGGCCTTTTTCATCTACCTTAAAATAGTGAGTATCTCTTTATAGAATCACCTATAGTGAAAAGGCCACATTTGCAGCCACAACTTTCTTTGAGTGGGGTAAGCAAATTATCTTCTGTTACTAAATGCCCAATTAAACAAATTCTTGGAAAAACTCCCCCACACTTGTCATGTGTCTCTGCTAGGAGGGCTCACAGAGTCCTAATTTTGAAAGCCATAAGGAACCAATACAATTATCTAATCTAAAGGTTTTGAAACTTTTTTCCTTGGAACCCAGTTGAAAAAAAATCATTTCCGCCCACTATCCAACAATTACATCTTTGAGCAACACATTCCAGTCTTTTGGCAGCAGGAGTAGGGGGCACCGCAACCCAGTGCCTGGGGTGGGGGTTCGGTGACCCAATACTGGGTTCCAATCCATAGTTTGAAAACCACTGATTTAATCTGTCCCACTGTATAACACAGGACACAACATTTCAAGCATCTGATTCTAAGCACCTCTCTGGGTTGATATTTTTTTCTATCAAGTTGCCCCATTTGTTCTTGTGTTGAAATTTCTCCTTTCCAGAAGCCAGACTACGCACATGACTATGATCTGGGCAGATTCCATATGCTAATCAGGCTCAGCCTGATGAAATCAACAGCTTTCCACATTCACTTATTGAACAGCACTTTCTTTGCCCCCTACACTGTGTCTGAAACAACTCCCATGGAACTCAGTAGGATTATTTTCCCATTGACTTCAAAAAGATTTGAATCAGGTGAAATGTCAGCTGCAATTTGTGTTTTGTGATTCTATTATTTCAGCTGCCGAAGTGCCATAACGACCATTACTCAGAAGCTCAGATGTGTTACCTACTAGCAAGTAAATAGCTCTTTATGCAACCTGTCTTTTATTCTGCAGTTCATAGTCAGCTATTAGAGAGCTGTATTTTTCTTTACTAGAGTGTAAATGCTGCCCCAGTATTCCATGTTAGCACATTAATTATGATAAAACAACTGTGGAATTTCCTTTTATGCCAATGTAGTTAAAGGCAGAACTGGAAAACTAGTTATTCCAGAGTAATTGTGACTTATTCCAGCAGTACCCAAGTTGGCTGTGGGCACTGAGCCATATTCTAGTCTATGTGGCTATGTCTACACTTAGGAATTGAAGTCGACTTAGGATGTCTACACTTAAAATTTAAGTTGACTTTGGGGGCACCCTACAAAGTCGACCTAGAGCGTCCACACTGGATGCCTAGGTCGACTTGTAGGGGCTAGGGGGACTTGGGACAGGTCCACAGTGGTAGGGGGGCACCCCTTGCCAAGTGCCAGGGGGCTCAGCCTTTTCCCCATTGTACCTGGGTACAATGGGGCAAAGTGGGACAGGGACCCTGGCAGGGCATAGGGGCATGGTGGGCTGGGCTCTGCCCTGCCCTGTGGGGGGGCATGCCAGGCTCTTCCTATGCCACCCCCTGGCAGGGAGGGCAGTGGGGAAGTCCTGGAGAGCCCTAAGTCGACTTAGAGTTGACTTGGGGCTACTCCAGGTCTACACTGGCTTAAGTCGACTTTAGAAAGTTGACTTAAGCCAAAAATCAACTTAAAAGCAGGTTTAGTAAAGTCGACTTAAGGAAAATTAAGTCGACTTAAGAAGCTTGATTAAGTCAATTTAAGGAAAGTGTAGTGTAGATGCAGAGTAGATTAAGTCGACTTAAGGAAGCTTAAATCGACTTAATTTACAAGTGTAGAAGACCCCACAGGGTGCGTCTACTACCCATGTCACTGTAGTTATCTGAGCATCTTCCAGTAGTGTGTTAAAGAACATGACTGATCTATGGAAAGGATTTTCGAGCATAGGAAGCTTCCTAGTTGGTTGTGTATTTTCTTTTAACATTTGGATACTACAGTGATTGGTCCTTGTCAAAGATATAGAGGCATTAAAATGACCCTAGCAAGAAAGCTAAGACCAACCCAGTTAGAATTCTAGAAGTATAGGACTGGAAGGGACCCTGATGGATCATCTAGTCAATCTCTTCCACTAAGGCAATCTAACCTATTTTTTAAAAACCTCCAACACTAGATTACGCAACCTACTTAGATAACCATGCTAAGAAACTTTGAACAGTTCTAATATCCATTTTACAGATAAGAAAGCAAGCCACAGAGAAATTAACTCTTCTTTCCCCTGACCACACACTGAACAAGCTACTCCAAATAACAGAAGTCCTGTGGCGCCTTAAAGACTAACACATTTCTTCAGCATAAGCTTCACTTCATCATATGCAGTAGGTTGCAGCCCACGAAAGCTTGTTCCCAAATAAATTTGTTAGTCTTTAAGGTGCCACAGGACTTTGGTTTTCTTATATATAGACTAACACAGCTACCCCTATGAAACGACTCCCAAATGAGGCCTAACTAGTGCTGAAGAGAGGAGAATAATCATTTCCCTCAATCTGCTGGCAATGCTCATATGAATGCAGCCCAATATGCCATTAGCCTTCTTGACAATAAGGGCACACTGTTTACTCTGATCCAGCTTTTTGTTCCTGGTAACCCCAGGTCATTTTCTACAGAGCTGCTCTCTGCCCTGTCAACCCCCAGCCTGTAGCAATTCATGGGATTTTTCTATCCTAAGTGCAGGACTTTGCACTTGTCCTTGTTGAACCTCCTTAGATTTCTTTTGGCTCAATTCTCTAATTTGTCTGTTACTCTGTATCCGATCCCTGCCCTCCACTGTATCAACCACTGTCTCAGTTTTATTGCCATCTACAACTTTGCTGAGGGTGCAATACACCTCATCCTCCAGATCATTAAAGAAGATGTTGAACAAAATATAACCCAGGACTGACCCTAGGGCACTTGAATCGATACTGGCTAGACATTGGGCTGTTGGTCACTATCCGTTGAGCCCGATGATCTAGCCAGCTTTTTATCCTTCTTGTAGTACATTCATCCAACCCATACTTTTTCAACTTGCTGATAAAAATTCTGTGGGAGACTGTACCAAAAGCTTTGCTAAAGTCAAGGTATATTAAATCCACTGCTTTCTCCACATCCACAGAGCCAGTCATTTCATCATAAAAGGCAATCAAGTTGGTCAGACATGACTTGCCTTGGTGAATCCATGATGAAGTTTCTGGGCACCTTCCTCTCTTCTAAATGCCTCAAAATGGATTCCTTGAGGATGTGCTCCATGTATTTTCTAGGAACAGAAGTGATGCTGACCAGTCTGCAGTTCCCCAGATCCTCCTCCTTCTCTCTCTCTCTCTCTCTGTCTTTAAGATGGTTACTGTATTTACCTTTTTCCCAATCACATGGGACCTCAATTCATCTCCAGGAGTTTTGAAAGATAATAGCTAATGACTCTGCAATCTCATCAGCCAACTCCCTCAGCACCCTTAGATACATTTATATCCAGCCCCAGGGACCTGTGCATGTCCAGCCTCTCTTTGTCTTGAACCTGTTCTTCACCACTCTGGGCCTGCTCATCGCCTCCCCTTTGATTAGTGCAGTAGTCCGGGAGCTGACCTTGTCTGTAAAGACAGAGGCAAAAAAAGCATTGAGTACCTCAGTATTTTTCACATCATCTGTCACTAAGTTGTCTCCTCCTTTCTATAAGGAATCCAGCTTTCCTGACCTTTTTGGCTATGTCTACAGTGGCAAGTTAGTTTGAATTAAGGAAGCTGAATTCGAACTAACTGAAGCCATGGCTACACTAGGCTTTCATTAGTTCGAATTAAGGACTTCCTTAATTTGAACTAATAAATTTGAATATGCTATTCGAACTAAGGGTTAATTCGAACTTCAAATTAACCAGTGTGGCCATGTTAGTTCAAACTAATTGCTTAGTTCGAACTAACCGGCCCATTGAACTCAATGCAATTCGCTAATTTGAACTAAGCAAGTGCCATGAATGGCACTTGCTTAGTTCGAACTAAATTTTGCTAGTTTGAATTAAGTTAATTCGAACTAACTAAAATTAGTTCGAATTAGTTAGTTCGAATTAACTAATTCAAATGAACTTTAGTAAGTGTAGACATAGCCTTTATTACTAACATACCTGTAGTAATGTCTCTTGTTATCCTTCATGTCCTTGCTAGCTGCAATTCTAGTTGCGGTTTGGCCTTCCTGATTTCACTCCTTCATGTCTCAGAAATATTTTGATACTCCTTCCTAACCATCTAACCAAGCTTTCACTCCTTGTAAGGTTCCTTTTTGTGCTAAAGCCCACTGAAAACTCCTTCATTAAGCCAGGCTGGTTGCTTGCCATATTTGCTATTCTTTCTGCAAATGGGGTTGGTGTGTTCCTCTGCTGTCAATGTCTTTAAAATATAGCCAGCTGTCTTGGGCTCTCTCCCCACTCATCTTAGCCTCCCAGCCTTGGTCTGGCTGGTCTACGGGCCCTGGAAGTCTGGGTCGGAGGCCACAGTGTGTGCCAGCCACCCCCTCTGCCAGAGTGGAGGCCTCCGACCCAGACATCCAGGGCCCATAGACCAGCCAGACCAAGGCTGGGGCACGAGTGTCACAGAGAGCAGCCTCTGGCCCCAGGGGCCCCCTGCACCAGCCTGCCCAGGGCCCCCATGGTGGTGGGGGGTCAGGACCCAAGGCAGGAGGCCCTCATGGTGATGGGAGGCTGGGACCCCAGGCTGGGGAAGGATGTGCAGCCTGGGGCCCCGAGTCCCCTCAATCCGACCCTGTTTGACCTGTGCCTCTTTGAATGCTTGGCAATCGTTCCTCACAACGCAAAAGTGCCATGAGTAACATTCTGGGTGGGGTGTAATTCTCTGTTTAATTTTTACAAAAGGATTTGATCCAGCCCTCACCCAGTGTTCCTGGGTTGAAAGCAGACATACATGACCCTAATAAGCACAGCCCTGCTGTACTCAACAGGCACTCTCTTGCTATAACTCTTCAGTTGATCATGAACCAGGCTGTGACGCGCAGAGAAAATGTTCACGCTATGCTGGGAGACGTTAGCAGGGTTTTGTTTGGCTTCTTATAGATTTGTAGAACAGCCAGGCTTCCTGCAGGGCTGTTGTCAGATATTGCTGTTACCATTTTATACACTTCACTAATGAAGGTAGCTGCAGCTTTAATCACTGCTGGATAAATCAGCTGGAAAACAACATAGAAGAGAAAAACAGCTGAGTGGAATGCTAATCCTGTCCTAATTAGGTCCTCCTCTCCCTTAGGTCTCATGGGGCACATAACATAAGGATATGAAGCACTATACAAGTGTGTGAATAAAATTACCCTATTAGAAAGGTGACTAGATGAATAACTGATCAGCTGTAAGAACAGGAGAAAAATGAGTACTTAGGAAATCGTTTGCATGTTGTTTTAAATACCATATGTAGTAGGTAATCTAACTTTTGTTTGGAGAGGAAGGGTGGTTTTATAGATAAGGAATGAGGCTTAGGACGGGTTCCATTCTTGGATTTGCCACAAACTTTGTGTGATTGTGCACTGTTAAAGAGCTATCTGCGTTTCATTGGTGGATAAAGGAATACAAATTTGGGAGGCCTGAATTTCTATGGCATTGTACTGTTCTACAATGATAATACGGCAGCTGTGAGTAGGGCTGGTCAAAAGCTTTCCATCAAAATGTTTTTGACAGAAATTTAGGTTTTCAGCTAACCACATTTTTTAACATAGATTTTTTTCATCAAAGAAACAAATACCCCAAAGTGAAATATTTAGCTTTGTTCATGCTGTGCCCATACCTCATGGGAGTTGTAGTTCAGTTTCATCTTGCCCACATTCTTATCTGTGGGCAGGACTCCCACACCAGACTACAGGTCCCATGATGCCCCACAGTCAGGGACTCTCATGATACAACAGTTTCTCCTCATCACTATGGGAGATGTAGTATGACCATAGTGTTCAGCATATAGAATGGAATGGGATCACAAAACATATAAATTATGTCTCCCATGAGTTATGGCCACAATTCTTCAATTAAAAAATAACGTGGGCTTTGACTGAAATTTGTGTTTGACTTTTTTTTTT
The DNA here is from genome assembly GCA_007922175.1 of Pelusios castaneus. NCBI lineage: Eukaryota > Metazoa > Chordata > Testudines > Pelomedusidae > Pelusios > Pelusios castaneus. The sequence goes on along the minus strand of ML685847.1, from coordinate 1,607,185 downwards.
CTGTAAAAAGTGGTACTTTTTTGTGGAAAATGTCAGTGAAAACTATATACTTAGTCAGTTTCCCAAGGGGGGAAAAGCCCATATTCTGAATGATTCTAGCAGTAAATCAGCTCTCTAGTTTACACATGAGTCTTCACAGTCCATTGCAATCATTTGGATAAAGGTGCTCTATAAATGTAAGACTATATGACATGAAATCAATATCATTAAGATAGAGCTGCAGTTATCGACTGTATCTGAGAATGATATAACTGAAGGATAAACTAATATCTTATATTTTAAACCTATAGCTACAGTTCTGTCTGATTCCAAATTTAATTACAATATCAGAAAGAAACTGATCTGTGTGCACAGCATGTTAGTCTGGATTCACAGACACTTTCCCGTTTTAAGGTGTATTTAATTTTATATTAATCAAATATAAGCAATGAAAATAAACTTGTTTATCAAGGAAAAATCACTGCATTCTTTTAACATGAATATTCAAATTAATACTGGAAAATCATGTGGAGGGGAAGAAGAGAAACAGATTTTTAAAATATGTCCCATTTAGAAGGAATATACAGGAAGATTTCAGTGAGTGATGACCCTTTAAGTGTCAGATTCAATACAAACTCCATCTGCCTCTAGGACTACTGAAGCCAATGCAAGACCTGATGGATATGTTGAGAAGGTGGGGGTGAGAGTGGAATAGATCGGATTAGAGCAGCCTGTCCTATTGTACAGAGTTACTGTTGTGTATGGCAGTAAGTCAACGTTTTAAAAGGTCACAAAGAGGAATCTATCTATCTGGAAAGAGGATGGGATGCAAAGACATTAGAACTCAATGGTGAAGAAGGTTTCAATGTTTCAAAATCTAGTTGCTTTCCAAATCAGAACTGAAGAAGTAGGTATCCTTTGGTCTTGAAAGACAGAGGTATACACCCCGGAGAGGTTTTAAAAAAAAAAATGTTCAGTTGATTTTATGGAAGCTGTTGCTGAAGAGACTCAGTTGAGAGAGACTATCTCTGCCTCATTTGTCACATTGATTCTTTGGGTTTTGCTTTCTTTGAGCTATCTTCTTCTCTGTTAAATTGGACTACTTCCTATGAAAAGGTGTTTTATTGCATTTTTTTTCTAACTACTTCTTCTCCAGATGGAACCAACTGCAATAGCCTGAACGAGAGCTCAGTATAATATAACATAGAATCACAGAAGATGAAGGTTGGAAGGGACCTCAAGAGGTCATCTAGTTTAACCCCTGCTCAAAGCAGGACCAGCACCAACTAAATCATCCCAGCCAGGGGTTTGTCAAGCTGAGACTTAAAAACTTCTAAGGATGGAGATTCCACCACCTCCCTAAGTAATCCATTCCAAATGTTTCACCATCCTCTTAGTGTAACTCAGTGAACAAAGTTGTCAGAGCGTAAGGATGACTTTGTGGTCAAGTCACAGGCTGGGATGTCAAAGATTTGGGAACCAGCTCCCTACACTACTACAGATTTCTTGTGTGGACTTAAGCAAGTCAGTTAATCACTGTAGGCCTCATCTCTAAAATGGAGATAGACATTGAAAAAGAAACTATCTTTTGTCTATAATGCATGCAAATAGTCAAACAAGCAAAACTGGAATATGTTTTCCTAACAGTAGTCCATGTAACTTTGATTTTTTTCCCTTCCCATTATTATCCATCTCAGAAAACTTAATCACTGAAATGTTCAGAGGAATCTAATGCTAGAAGGGAGCAAATAAAGCCTAAATTAATAGATACAAAAATTCAAACAAACATTTTCAAAATATTTCTTTTGCAAGATTAGCCCATTGTTAGTCTTTCCTTCTATCTATTCCTCAAAGTAGAAATCAGGATTCTTTCGTTTTTCCAAATTCTGAGGAGTACTGTTGGGTGCTGTCTTTCACACCAGAGTTAGATGCATTTCAATGGTGGTTGAAGTAAGCCATGTATGTTGTGAAATATTTCGAGATGAACTGAGAGGAAATAATCTACTATATAGAAATCTGGGACATTAGTCTTATGAAAAGTCAATTTTTTTAATAACACTGATTCTTCCTTTTTCAAGAAATCTGACAATTGTCCCGGCCCAGGCTATTGTACTTCCAATACAACCATCTGAATAACCAATCTTTCAATTCAGTGGCTGAACCAACAAAAAACAAGCAAAAAAGAAAAAAAATGGTTTGGCTAGACCTTTTGTTTCACTGGGAGGAGGGAATCAAATGTTTTGTAAAATGTAATATTTTGTTTAGTTTAATTTGAGGGGTTTAAACCTTTTTAAAAATATTTTTTAAAAAAAATCGAATTAAATTCTTAATCTTAATGTCTTCCTGGAACAAAAATTCAAAAAGTTTGATTTCAGATATTGCAAAACAAAATCATGTTGACATCTCAAAAAATCTATTTTTTTGGTAACCAAATATTTTGAAAAAATAGACACAAATTATTTGATTAACCCTAAACTGCCTTTTTTAGCCAAAAAAATGTGCATGAGAAATTTTCCCTAGCTCTAATTTCCAGTAGTAATTTTGAGTTCAATATATGGATGCTCATTTCTGAGACTGATTTTGAGGTCTGATTCCCTCCCTCCCCACTCCTCACGAGGGAGGGTGCTCAGCACCCTTTAAGATGTCTCATGTCAGATACCCCAAAATTGAGGAAGTTGTGTTTATAATTCTTGGTGAAGTGGAAATAGCTGGGAACCAGCATGGACACCATAAACTTGGCGTCTTCTCTGCCTTTCCATCCATCATTTCTCTAACCATAAGCACATTCAACTATTTTATGGAAACACTAGTAATAGATCTTTGTTAAAATATGACATTGTACAAGTGTTTATGTGTAGGCTTTTTTGGCTTGTTTAAAGTGTCACTTTGTAATAACTCTATGAAATATTACAGCAATTTTGAAGTATATCACTTATGAAGTCATCTTTCTTTGACACTTTAAACATTCTGGTACTGTACAACATAATTGTCTAACACCATGGGTTAGGGAGTACATTTTCATCCTGTATTTTAAGTTGTTTCAATATTTTCCACGCACGTTTGCCAAGTGGTTCATTCCTCTGGAATGAGTCATTTAAAGAAAGAAAACAATAAGAGACAGCTACAAATGCAGAAAATCAACAGCAATGATGCTTGTCTTAGGAAAACTAGTATTATTTACAATCATACTAAGATTCATCTTTATTTGCCATGAAATTGCCACACTGCTAGAGTATCTTTATTTTCAATACGAGTCTAGGAGATGTTGTAATTTCCTTTTGTTCAGGAAAGGTTTCAAGGGACACTTCAAAATAATGGAGCTGGTGGTAGGTTGTGGAAAGCAGTCACTGATAATAATGAAGCCTAGGAGACCTATTTTTCAAATGGGATCCCATAGATACCAGGATTATTTTGCTGGGAAAGGAGATGGGTAAGAGAAATAGATGCAAAACATTCCTGCCAGTGTTTCACATTTTTTTCATGGAATATTAATTTACTGACCTGCTGGTGTTTTGATAACAAGCAAACAGTGGATTGTTGTTGTATCAGCGTGCCAGACATATGGACTGAAGTCAGATGTAAACTAGAAACAAGATCTGTGTAAGAGGTGGGGCTTATACCAGGTCCTGATGCCACCTCTCCATTTACACATGTGAACCTCTCATCTTCGGAGCGAATGGTTTAATCAAAGCACTGGCAGCTAGGAACTACTCAGCTATAACTTTGGCTCTGATTCATGTTCCCTCTAAAACCTGGGGCTAGATTCAAAGGTTCCAAGGCCAGAAAGGACCCTCATGTTCATCTAGTGTGAACTCTTGTATAACACAGGCTATTCATTTCACTTTTCTGCTTTACTTGATAGAAATGAGAGATGAGCTACTGTATGTGGATGTAGGGCAGGGAAAGACAGGACTCTTAATAAATCCAACCTTGTTCTGGAAGATGTACATCAAGGTATGTTCATCCTTGACCTAGCCAGAATATTTGTCTCCTTAAGCTGCCAACTACAAATAAACTACACCTATGCCTGTATGTTTTTGTTTAATAAGAATTTGGCTATTAATACTTGATGGTATCTGTTTCAGGTTTTGTTATTCGTTGGTTTAAATTTGGCAGATGAAACCCCTAAGCACATTGCTCCATGTCCCTTTCTAAGAAATTCATAGCACCAGATCCTCTTTATGGGATAATTCAATTGAAATCAGTAGCATTAAGCAGCAGGTAATTTGACCCATGATTTCTAAATCGTTTATTTGCCCATCCTGCATTTATGGAAGATTCATAGGCTATGTCTACACTAGCAATTTAGGACCCTTAAGTAGACCTAAATTACTCCCTGTCTACATCAGACTTTCATTAAGTCGACTTAAGAAATTCCTTAAGTCGATTTAATAAGAACCACGCATTAGAGGAACCTAAACCTTAAGTCGACTTAAGGACGGTGTGGACGTGGCGTAACCCTTAAGTCATCTTAAGGGTGGTGTGGACGTGGAGTAACCCTTAAGTCAACTTAAGGGTGGTTAGGTCTACTTAACAAAGTGGACTAAGTCAACTTAAAGTTAAGTTGACTTAACTTTTTCTAGTGTAGACATAGCCATAGACTCTAAGGTCAAAAGGGACCAATATGATCATCTAGTCTGACCTCCTGCACAATGCAGACCACCAAACATCACCTTCCCATTCCTGTACAAACCTCCAGTATATGACTGAGTTACTAAAGTCCTCAAATCATGAATTAAACACTTTAAAGTAAAGAGAATCCACTATCAAGTGAGCTGTGCCCCATGCTATGTATGAAGGCTAATTAAATCTTTACACTAAGGGACACCATGTGGTGGTGATTTTTTTTTTTTTTTTTTTTTTTTTTTTTAAATTTTGCTCTGTCCCATGCATATGGAAAGTAAATTTCTAGCCTGGGAGGTGATTCTCCCCCCCACCCCACCCCCCAATAGAAGTCTATAATCAAATTCATTACTGCTAAAAACACATCTCCCACTTCTTCTCCAGATATGCTAAAGCTCACTTTGGGAAAATGTTTCTTTTTGCATTAGTGTGTTCATTTATCCAGCTTCAAATGGTTGGTAGGCTGAAACTGGAACCTTTATTTGGAACCCCTTGGGTTTCAGATTTCAGAAACTTCCCTATATTTCATTCCAGTTTGAATCCAGACATAGAGAACTATTTTCTTATCTTCTAATTGAGAAGCAGTTGAACTCTAGCAACAAGAATTTTGATCAAACACGTCATAAACTTGCAATTTGGGGAGAAATTGTTGGGGGGAATAAAAGACTTCATTTTTTTTTCACCAGCTGTAGCAATCAAGTTACATTTCCATTATTTACCAAGCAGTGCTATCTAATGGCATTGAGGTATCCAGCATTAACACATAGCTTTCAAACCCTTCATATTAAATTTGTTACCATTTTTGCTGGCTTTCTTTTTTCTTAATAGTACCAATTGCATTTAATTAAAGTACCATTACATACTCCATGAACTTGCTGGCTTTCACAGGATCTTCTAACAACTTCTAGTTAAAGTCTTGCCTGGACGTCTAAATTTCGGTATGAGGTCTGATTTCAGAGGTGCTAAATGCCCTGGGTTCTAACTGAAGTCAATTGGACTCGTGCATGCTCCATATCTGTAAGTACTACCTTATCTTCTCTGCCTTAGTTTCCTTAGCTGTAAAACATGGTGCATGGTACTTGTTTGTCTCACAGGAGTCCTCTGAGGCCAAATCACAGGGTCAAAGCATTTAGCCAAATCCCTGCACTGGGAAAGGTGCCAAACTGAACTGTCCTAGAGGGAATATTCTAGCTCAAAGAGGTCATCCTGGTGTGGCAGCAGTCTCAGAAAACGGGGCATCATGCTTGCCTGTGCTGGTAGGCTTGTTTGGGCAGCCAGCATTCTGCCAATATCTATCTCCCTTTCCTGGTGAGTTGCACCTTCTGGGGAGAGTTCCTATTGCAGCACCTGCATAACTCTGAATTTGGAGGCTGCAGTTGGGAGCAGGGTTACTGGGGAATGACACTGGAGGGAAACTACTGACTCTCCTTATGCCTACTGTGTGGAGGAAGCCACAAGTTTGCACAGCATGATGTGATGCTGGGATGGAAGGCGTTGAAGCAGTGTAAAATGGTGCTGTTCTCTTTCTCCTCCCTTGAATATTCTAATATTCAAGGATATCCTGAGGAGTCCATGATCCCAGATCTTCACCAAGTTGTACATACTGACCTTTTTAGAACAGTCTAAATCATTCTGAAGGTATTTATTTTTCTTGTTGGCATATCTTCCAGTTCATAGCACATTATATATAGACTGGCACTTCCCAGTGCTCAGATTAGAGTCTGAACTTCCAATATTAGAGTTCTTCATATATGGTCATAAAATACTCTAAAGAATACCAGTGGGAAAACATGGAGATAAGGGCAGAAACTATTAGACTCACAGGGCCTGACTCCTGTCGGGGGTAAATCTGGCACAGCTCCAAAGAAATCAGATGACCTCAATGCAGCTGTCCCAATTTACACCAACAAGAATCTGGCCCACAAATTTGTGTGTGATTTTCATTTCCTTGTATTTAAAGCAACATGCACTTATTTTGACAGAGTAAAGAAAATTAAATTGTGCATCTTGATAAAGGCTGGCTCTCCTGGGTTTGGTCTTTTTAGCATCTGCAAAGAGATTTCACTGCCAGTGAGTTTTGGTGACTGAGACTAATATGTTGGGGTAGATTAGAAAATGAAAAGTGATTATGCCAACCGGAGAACTTGAGAAATAATATGGATGAGTAACAAGGTGGAGGTAAATTTAAAAGCTAAAACTATTGATATATTTTTAGTTCTGTCCCTAATCATAGCAACATAGAATAATAGGGATGGAAGGGACCTCACGAGGTCATCTAGTCCAAACCCCTGCTAAAAAGCAGGACCACTCCCACTAAATCACCCCAGCCAGGGTTCTGTCTAACCAGGCCTTAGATATCTCCAAAGATGGAGATTCTACCACCTCCCCAGGTAGCCCATTCCAATGCTTCACCACCCTCCTAGTGAGAAAATGTTTCCTAATATCCAACCTCGACCTCCCCAGCTGTAACTTGAAACCATTGCTCCTTGTTCTGTCCTCTGTTACCATTGAGAACAGCCTAACTCCCTCCTCTTTGGAGCACCCCTTCAAGTAGTTGAAGGTTGCTATCAAATCTCCCCTCAGTCTTCTCTTCTGTAGACTAAATAAGCCTAGTTCCTTCAGTCTCTCCTCATAAGTCATATGCCCCAGCCCCCTAATCATTTTTGTTACCCTCTGCTGGACTCTTTCTAATTTGTCCACATCGTTTCTGTAGTGGGGAGCCCAAAACTGGACACAGTATTCCAGATGCGGCCTGATCAGTGTTTTTCACAATGTTTTTCACAATCCAAAATAAATACTTTTGTGTTTGAGTGTCCTATATTGAGCCTTTCTGGCTCACTGTGGATTATTTCCCAACTCTTGCAAATAAGGAATACATACAGAGTGCTCATATTTAAAGCTTATCTTTTTAAAATATTTGCCCATTAAATAGTGGATTTGGGTGTAGGGGTGGTAAGAAGAATGGGTAATGGTGATTTCCACTTGATAGCATTTTTATTCTATTTCTTTTTATTCTATGTAAACAAGATGCCTCTGGGGGAGGCGGTGGCCTCTATAAACAACAGGCCTGCCGGCCCTTAGGCAGGGTGGGGCAGGCAGCACAGAAAGTCAGTATCGCAGTTGGGGCAGGGTAAAAGGGTCAGGCAGAGGCAGGAACACCACTCGCAAACCTCAGCGGCTATGGTAGGATGGTTCAAGCACTCCTGGTAGCAATGGGGTTGCTGGGCATGGGGTAGCGGGGCTCCCACCGAAACACGCTGCCCTGGTGGTTGGCTATTCAAGAGATGGCCGAGTGGCCACTAAGGCTCGGTGGCTCTCTTCTCTCCCTTTCCCCTAGGGTACCTTGCTCTGGGCTCCTACATGACACCTGGGTAGTTGGCTGTCAGGAAGTTTCCGAACCTGTTGGCTTCGTCCGGTGGTGGAAAGTCGGGCAGCGTCTCAGGGTCGTCCGCTGAGGGCAGCTCCTCCAAGTCGTGGGATTCTGCTGGTGGATCTGGCCCCCAAGGCTCCGGGGACTGCTCGCTGCTCACCCAGGTCCTCTCTGGAGGGCAGCTCTTCCAGGTTACAGGGGTCAGTCAGCTCCCAGGGCTCTGGGTCGGGACAGGGGTTGGCTAGCTCCCCAGAGGAGGGCTGCTCCCTCAGGTCACAGGGGCCTGGCAACTCCTCCAACCCGCTGGGCACTGGCCACTCAGCGTGGTCCTGTGGGCCCCAGGCTGTAGGGAGCTCCAGCCAGGCCTCCTTGCAAGGCTGGTGGGGCTTGTGGCCCTGGGAGCAGGCAGAGAGGTCTTTCCTCTGCACCTGCTGGGGCCTAAGTGAAGGAGAGGGCTGTCCTTTTATTCTTCCCTTCCCTGCTCCACCCCCTTTTTTCATGTCAGGTGGCATCGGCGTTCCTGGTCCCGCCTGCCCTCTGTGTCCGTCTCTGAGGGTGGCCATATTTCTTGCTCCTTACATGCTATCATTGTAATTACTAGAGTTTGGGGAGGGAGGAATTATTTGACTAGAACTGTGAATTTGCTTTGACTGGCTTCCTAACCCCTTTCGTTCACTCGCAGTACTAGCAGAGAACATTCAGGCAAGGAAATATTTGCTATGCATACAGGAAAGATGCTGCATACACAGTTGTGTGGGTATTTGTGTTGCGTCTGTGCTGCCATTTTGAAAGCTCTTTGTGTGTATAGGAGCAGGCCCAAAGTCAACGGCTGCTCTGCTCTTGGAGGAAGTCTGTCACTCAGTGATTTGGGTTTCTCAGCAGCTGGCCAATGGGATTAAGCTTCAGTTGCAAGTGCTGAATGTTATCAGATAAATTGTATGTAGCAGTCAGTAAGATCCATGGCTTCTCCAAGCCTCCAGCCAATTAGTATGAAGAACAAGGATGCTATGGACTGATTAATAGCACATTCTTTGTGGTTTGTGTTTCTCTTTGCTTTTTCCCTCCTGCCTCCTAATGACCCCCCTTCAAAACCAGCAGTGTTGGAGATCAATTACACAAAACCATTAAATCATCAGCAGTACTCACAGCTGTAAAAACATCTGCAATATAAACTCTGCTTCTTCCGGAGTCACACAGATGTAATTGATTTGCTCGTTCTTGCATAATTGTATGGCTTCTGGCTTGTGTAATGCTGGAGAGGTGGGTGAGGGGCAGACAGCATCAACTCAATTTGCTTTAAACTGATTCATGCTCATCTGGTCATGAAACACACCTCTAAATTGAGAGGCAGATCATGGACTTTATTACAACAAGCAGGTTTACGCACCACCACCTTTGCTGATGCTCTTAATCCTAAAATATAAATAATTTCATAGCCGACAAACTAGATTTTAATGTGCATTTGGGAAAGGGAGATGGTATGATGCTGGAAAGTCAGCAGCAGAGCTGCAATACCAGAATTCCTCTATAAATTTCATCTATTCTTTCTGCAGCTCTTGCCTTAGTGACAACACTAATCTTTGCTTCGACTGCTGCTGTGGATGGGGGGGATCCCCTGTACCTTGGTCTACCAATCCACTGCTGGAGAATCTTAATGCTGAATGAGCAAATTAAAAACTATAGAATTAGTGGCATTGGAATAATGCCCTAGGAAATAGGACAGGGCAAAACTTTTCATCCAATTTTTTTGCCCCCATCAAAAATGCAGATAAATGTCATTCAAAACATGTTATGAATTTGTTTTGAATCAGATGAATTGTTTCGGTTAGAAAAAAACAAACCACAAAAACAAAAATAAAGCAAAACAGTCTAAAAGTAAACCCAGGAAAAAAAATCAAAATGTATTTTTTTTACATTCTCAAGATGAAATGTTTCTAGGTTGTTTTTTTTTTTTTTTTTTTTTTTTTCCAATTTGAAGTGAGTTTTCATTAAATTTAACTCATTTTTAAATGAAAAAGGTTAATTACTGAATGTACATCAGCATTTCATTTTGGGTTGAATGTTTTGATTCAAGTCAAATGAATTTCATTTGGGGTTGAACCCATTTTTCAATTTGCTGAAAAAATTCAAAATATTTTTTTATTTGGTCAACTGAAAAAGATAATTTTTCTCATGTGTCTTTTTCGGTATGGCCAGGAAACTGAAAATTCATATAGTTTTGTTGGGAAGTTAGACTAGAATATAATTCTTTACTCACGCCAGTGAAAATTGCCCTTTTCACATAAAACAACAATTAAGTGTTGCCCAATAAAATTAATAGGCAGCAGGTTTAGAAAAAAAGGAACTATTGCACGCAATGCATGGTCAATCTCCTGGAGCGCATTGCGAGGGGAATGGGGTTAAGACAAAAACTAGATCTTTGTTCATGAAGGATAGGTCCATCAATGGCTATTAGCCAACATGATTAGGGACGCTACCTCCATGCCCTGGGTGTCCATAAGGTAGATATGGACAAAGGGACAAAGAAAGTGAGAGGACACTCAACAAATCTCTGTTTCGCAGGAGGGTCAAAAATGCAACTGGTATGATTGTCAGGGCTGTGGATTTAACTTCAAAGCTACTTTCTAATGGCTCGTTCTTCCTCAACTTGTATAGGGGAAGTAGTCCCTTATTCTCTGTCGAGTCTTTTGGAAGAGTGAGGGCCTTTCTCAGTGTAAATGAGGGAAACAGAACCTGGCTGTTTAAAAGGATCTGTTCATACACGGATCACTCTTTGCTGGTGAAAAGCTAGTGTGTGTGGTAGTTGAGTTGATCAATGTGTATGAGGGGTGACCTAATGTGAGCGTGTAGAAATGTTTGTGAAGTGGCTACTTCCTTATCCTGGATCTAAGGTGTTTTCTAATACTGAACTCAGGTCAACTCCAGCAAAGTCACTTATGCCAGGCAGGCATCGGGCATCTGGTCTCCGATAGGATTTAAGGTGGCTGCATGCTACATATACCTGAAGCACAAGGATCAGAAATCTGGATAAGAGGAAATGTGAATCTGGCAACATTTCAGACTCATGAGGACTGACCCTGTTCCTGGTATCAGCTGAGCTGTATCTGATGCTGGAGTGGAGAGGGCAGAACAAATGAGAGCCGGTGGTTAAGATCTTCCAAGCAAGGTGCTTGTGATAATCACCCAACTTGCATTGAATTCCAATGGAAATTGGATGCCTAACTCCCTTAATCAGCTTTGAAAATCCAAGTTGTCTGCTACATTATACTCCCACAGGGTGAGTCTACACTTGTAAATTAAATCGACTTAATTTACTCTGCGTCTACACTACACTTTCCTTAAGTCAACTTAAGCAGCTGCTTAAGTCGACTTAAGGAAAATTTAAGTCAACTTTATTAAACTTCATTTTAAGTCAACTTTCTGCTTAAGTCGACTTTCTAAAGTCGACTTAAGCCAGTGTAGATGTGGAGTAGCTCTAAGTCAACTTAGGGCTCTCCAGGACAACCCCACTGCCTTCCCTGCCAGGGTGGCTGGCACAGGGAAAGCCTGGTATGCCTCCACAGGTACCCAGATACAATGGGGCAAAGGCTGAACCCCCTGGCACTTGGCAAGGGGTGCCCCCTCTGCCACCGTGAACCAGTCCCAGCTCCACCTAGCCCCTAGAAGTCGACCTAGGTGTCCAGTGTGGACGCTCTAGGTCGACTTTGTAGGGTCCCCTGAAAGTCAACTTAACATTTCCACACTTAAATTTTAAGTCGACTTAAATTAACAAGTGTAGACATAGCCACAGTCTCTAGCACAGCCTGTGACTGGTTCAGTCCCAGTGTAATTTAGAACAGCTTCTGCCAGGCCTTTTCCCTCACCACACTTGCCAATATTCCTTGATATTAGAGGAAGCAGGGATAGCCATTTATGTTGGAGTTGCACCAAATAATGAATGCTTTATGCCAGGGAAATTCACAGCTGACACTTTATAGACCTCTATATAGCCCATTTCCAAAAGAGCTGCTCTACAGGTCCTTTTTGTAGGCGAGAATCATTATATTTAGAAATGTGTTTTGCATTCCTCCTCTTAATAAATTTGGAACCTTCTTAATTAGGTACTATTTGTCACATAGTATGATTTAAAGTCCTAGCTGTAGACCAGGATCCTCTGTTGTGCTACATGTTGCAAAACTATGCAGAAAGACTTTAACGTTCGAGATTTTGTGAACCTTCAAATTCTTACTGGGTTTTTTACAAAATGAATCAATCCGCTACATACACCCCCGCCTTATGCCCAGCTTGTTTTCATATTTAATTCATTTTGTACATATACATTAGGAGGAAAAAAAACTGAACCCGAGACAGGTTTTTTCTTTTAATATCAGCGGTAGCTTTTAATCTCTGAAACAGGGGCAGTTAGGCCCTGATCCTTAAAGATATTTAGGCTCCTAACATGCATTGATTTCAGTGGAATTTAGGGCCTAAATATCTTTTAAGAATCTGGGTCCTAGTACCAGTGTGTTGACCATAAAGACTAATAAATGGGATGGGAACCCTGCTGGACCTTATGAATTAAAGGGTTATGAATCCATATTTAGTTTCTAGTTGACTGAAGAGGAAAAACAAAAACAAAAATGGTGTAGAGAGAGCTAGGTAAAAAAGAGGGAATAACTTTGGCTTTTTGGCAATTATCTAATATTCTTTTTGAATGACTACATAGGCTGGTTCCAACACATGCAGCGATGGACTGTATTTTTTTTTGGAAAAAATTGTGTAGAACAGGAAATAGAGTTCTCTTAGAAACAGATGCATGCCCCACATGGCAGTTCCCTCTCTTTCCTTGAGTGACGCTCTCTGATTAGACCCACCATGAATGAATGTGTAATCAGGAAACCGCTGTTCTGCTACTCCTCTGATCACATCTAAAATGATGGTGGTGACAAGTCAATTGCTTAGCAGCTACTATATAAAAAGATGTGATTTCACAGCGGTGCTGCAGTAGCTCATTGGGCACAATGCTAATTACGTGGTAACACGATGGTTCTCGTGCGTCATCTCTTGCAAACTGTGCAATTAAGTTGTGCCATTGCTATGTTATTTGGTCGACTTTTGCTTGCTAAAATGACAGCATCCTTATCGCCCCTTGACCTATTGGAGGACTGTCAGAGCTTCATGACAGTGTGATTAATTAGACCATGGAATAGTTTCTGTTAATGGAAGTGATAGAATCCCCATCAGTTCAGATTGCTAAAGTGGGCTGCGGTGGAACACAGGATCTGTACTGTGAGGAGCAACCCTTCATTGACATGAAGAGGGAGTAAAAGACGTACAGTCACTGGACTTTACCTTCTCAAATGTGTGATTCAATGAACTCATCTAAAGAATATACAACCTTGAATTGTACAAGTCTCAGCACAGATTTATACATTTATTTAAAGAATGTCAACAATTGTTGCATGGCCTATTAAGTCATAATATTGTAATAAAAAGAAATAGAAAGGCAGAGTCGGAGTGCAGTCTTATTGCCATCCACGATATGAGAGAGAATCCAGAATGCACACAAGGTTATAAGGATCTTTTCTTCACCATCTCACCTCCATTTTGAGGGAAAGATATTCTCCACCTCCTCTGGTAACTTCAAAGAACCCCAATCCTAGCAGACATTGGCTTTTGCCAAATTCCATTCACACTGATTCTGAGTCAGCCAGCTGGTTTGCTACCAGGAGTGCTTTTCAAACTGGGGTATGAGAACTCTGAGTTATATGAGACAAATCCTGCGATGGCAGAGAATGCATGTCTTTAGTAAGACTTGGGGTCAATGATACACCTTGGACTAGACTACTATCTCAGATGGGGGCATGCTATAGATTACATCATTTGGAAAGCGGCACGCATCCCCAAAAGTTTGAAAACCACTGCTCTACAACAGAGATTCTCCAGCCCTTCAGTGTGTCAACATGGTTGGGAGCCCTCCCCATCATGCATAACACAAGGATCCCCCTCCTCTGTAGCCTGTCACTGCCCAGGCTCCCCCTGCTGCCGACTTCCCCCCGGCTGCTAGCTCTTTCGGTGGCAGCAGAAGTTAAAGTGGTCCTGGCACCAAAAGAAAACTGGTGTCCATGGCAAATCAGGCATCAGGAGGCTTGAAAAGCAGCCCCCACTTCCGAGGAGACAGTTTCGGCAGTAGCGCTTCAGCGGGCAAACTCTTAAAGGAGCAGTGGTGGCAGCCGCTGTTAAAGCAGCAACAGCTTTTGGGAGGCAGGGGCCATTTTTAGCATCAGGTTGACTTCAGGTGACACGCTCAGCAGCTGCAACACAGCGGTGTAGAACCACTGCTCTAGAGCAGCGTACTCTCTAAGTTCTTATGTCGCCCAAGTCATCGTTCTAGATGAACCTCTCTTGAATTACACCTGCCAGTTACAGCAAATCATATCAAACCAGGTCTGGTAGTCGGCTGAGGAAACACCCAAGTTATGTCACAGAGATGATCTAAGTCACAGTCAAGACTTGAGTCAAAATCCAGGAGGAAATTACGTTTGAAAGCCTCTACTTTGAAATGCTTAACACCTGTTTTGAGCTTCCAGTCTAATATTGTGGTGGGTTTATGATATAACAAAGGGTGGAGGGAGGCCAACAAAGATCTTTTTCACCTGTGGTCAACTACTCAGTTGGCATGTAATCAACTAGTTCACAGATACTCTTGATTAGCATGCTGCTAAGACACCCATCCAGCCAAACGGGATAAGAGCAACTCAGCTCGGAGCCAAAAAAATTCTCAGAGTTGGAATTCCTGCTGGAGGCAGGCTGCTGTCTGTCCTGTGAGCAGGATAATAACTACACTTAGCACTTCAAAACAGGTGCATCTCTGCAGAAATGCTATGCAAATGTTAACAAATTAGTCTTCACGATATCTTTGAGAAGCAGCAGTAAGGAAAAATCACTCCTATTTCAGAAACAGCTAAAAACTATTGAGAGTCTTGCGCATATGCTCAGGGATTAGTTGATTGCCATATTTAGGGTCAGGAAGGGATTTTCTCCAGGGCAGATTGGCCGGAGCCCTGGGGGTTTTTGCCTTTTCCTGTAGCATGGGGTCTGGGTCACTGGCTAGTGGTTTCTCTGTCCTTGGAAGTCTTTAAACTGTGTTTTGAGGACCTAAGTGACTCAATCATAGGTTGCGTCCATTGTAGGAGTGGGCAGGAGGTCAGACTAGATGATCGTATTGGTCCCTTCTGACCTTAAACTCTATGCCTCTGAGAGCAGTAGTTTGATTTTTCTCAAAAGTATGGCCTGAGGTGTGCAATTTTTGTGTGTGTCCCTAACCTGCTCATCTGGTGACTTTGATTGAACCCATGAATTATCTGTCTGCATGCACATATGTGGTCAAGTGTGGTGCTTATCCATTCGCATGAGCCAAAGGTTGGTTTGCATGGGGAACTTGAGTAAGTGAAAAGCTGGTGCCTTTATACATGCTGTGAAAAGTGCACCAACCAACACTTCCAGGAAATCAGAGGCTTGCCCAAGACAACACTCTGAGTCAGCTGCACAACTGAGGGAGGGGCCAAAGAGTTCCTGCCTCTTAAGTTCACATTCAGCCCAGTGGATTCCCTCAAGAGTCAATGTGTTTCACTCCTGCTTTGTCTCTCTTGATTTCCAAGTCTCCACACGAACTTGCTTCTCCCTGATACTCCCACCTTCTAATTTCCCTGCTCACGAAGCTCCTTCAGCCTCACACTCACTCTTCTGTTTCTTCCCATAACTCCTCAAATAATTTCCATCTTTGGGGTGGCACTCTAGTATTCCCCAGTTGGGCAGAGATAACACCAGCCCCTCAGCTACTCTAAACTCGAGTTCATGACAGAGTGGATAATCAGAGAGCTATAAATAGCAGTCTGATGGCCCCCTTCTATCTATGCATGGTATGGCCCAGGCCCCCTGCCCAGCCCCCCCTGAGCACCCCAATGTATTTATCATCCTGGCACATCTGTGAGGTAGGGAAGGGCTATTATCCCCATTTGACAGCTGGGATACTGAGGCACAGAGCATGGAAGCCAGGAAGGTTTGCAGGCTTTGCAAGACTGAGTGTCATGGCAGCTAACTTGCAGAAAATCAGAAGAACAGCACTGGTCCACAGAGTTGAGTTGGCTCTCTAAACAATGAACAGAGAATGTTAGGGATCTTAGAATGGGATTCACACAGGCCAGCATGAGGAGGAGCCCCCAATGCGAGATCCCCAGGAACGGGCGTGTGCTCTGCCCTGCCACTGTCTAATGGAAAGGTGCCTTCCTGCAGCCTGGACTTGGGCTCCAGTCTTTGCTTTGCAATCCAGGAATGGAAGTCCGTCTCCTGCATGCAGGCAGCTTAGGAAGGAAGGAAGTTGGGAACCTACAAAACAGCCAGCAGAGCAGAGGTACTGTTGCAACTCCTCACCTTAGTGATTTAAGGCACTCACCTAGTAAGTGGGAGATGTGGGTTCAATTCCCCATCCCACAATCCACGTGCAGGGGAGAAAGGATTTGAATAGGGAACACCAATTTCTCAGGAGAGCACTCTAAGTGCTAATCTATGGGGTGTGCAGATGTGGGACTCCCTCAGTTTTTTCCTGCTGAAGCTGTGTAATTTACTAAAGAGTTAATGGACCAGGGTGATTGGACCCTGCGTCTCCCCTCTCAACGGTGGGTGCACTAACCAGTGGACTACGGAGTCGATCTCGTTCTCTCTCTGGCCCACCGACTGTTCCACTGTGGGTAAACAAATAGTCACTGGGTCAAAGAGAGAGAGAGAAGGGTGCTCCATCCATGGACTATAAGTTATAAGGTAGGCACCACCATCTTCTCTTCTGTCTAGATTTGAATGGGACATGATCTAGTAGGTGGCCTCTGGGAACACCTACCGGGTCAGGCACTGCAAGCAAGTTAGGCAAATGTACACCTGTCTTCCAGAGTAATTCACACCAGGCTCAAGCAGGTAGATGGGTGCCTGGATGCCTACGGAGAGGCAGCAGTGCACATCTTCAAAGGAAGAAATGTAGGCACCTAGGGAACTTTGAAAATGTAGGCACCCGCATGATTTGGTGGAAGTCTTGTGGCTCATGAGACAGCTCAAGTTGAGACTTAGGCACCTACACACCTTTGTGGATTTAGACTAGGGGACTTGCTTATGGTCACAAGAGGGCTACAGCAGAGCAAAGAACTAAATCCAGGTCTTCTGAGTCCCAGGTCAGTGTCGCTCACCCCTAAAAGACTCCTCCTCGTACCTAGCACAGCAACAACTATGGCCTATGAAATATCCAGGCGTGCATCTACATTGGCAACTTAGGTCGACTTTAGGAGGCTTAAGTCGACCTAAACAAAACCATGTCCACACTGGGATTTTATTAAGTCAACTTAAGCACTTCCTTAAGTCGACTTAATAACTCATTTTAGGTCGACTTAAGCCTTAAATCGACTCCTTAAGTCGACTTAAAGCCAGTATGGATGGAGATTGGCACCTAAGTCAACCTTGTTAAGTTGACTTAAAGTGTTAAGTCGACTTAATAAGGTCGACAAGGGGCTATGTCTACACTAGAAAAGTTAGGTCGACTTTAAGTCGACTTAAATTCGACCTTATCAAGTTGACTTAAGAAAGTCAACTTAACTTTTCTAGTGTAGACATAGCCCAGGAGAGTTAGAACACAATGATTCACTTGGTAAGATGCTGCATCTGTGCACAAACATGGTGGCTCCCTCCCAAATTACTTTGCAGCAGGTAGGGAGATTCCTAGGTTTAAAAGTGCACAACATAAAGGCAGAATGGCAACATTTCCTTTCAGTTGCAGAGCTAACAACTGAGTTAAGTTGTTAATTATTTACTCTGCCCATAAGCTTTTAAAAAATGAAATTCTGGAGACTTGAAATCAGACTGAATCAAATACTGAGAGATGTTTTATGTGCAATAAATGATTGAAAATGTAATCTTCAATGCCCTTATACTAGAGGAAATAACATTCAGTGATGGATGTTTTCAACAGAAAGGGTTCTTTAAAAATATAATCATTTCATTTGCAAGTTAAATATTGAACTATTCCTTAGTGCGATGTATAAGGCAAATTCACACTGGGTACCAATTAGTTTAAAAAAAAAAGTGTACCCCAAGGTAAATATTAAATAATAGATTTGCTGGCAGTTTACAAGAAATGATTATTTCCTGCATATATATGGCTAATTTACAAATAACATACAAAATCAGCTCAAAATGAAACAAAAAATGACTCATGGCTTTTTTACATATTGGGAACCTATGTATATAGCATGGGGTTGTCATACATTCAAAGAAATGCAGACTAGAGATGTATTGCCATGTAAATGACAGCAGAGTTTTACATCAGATTAATGTCTTCAAAACCAAAACATGGGAAATCACTATAAATAACTCCAGACATCCAGCTTAATGCAGTAGAATACAACAGTGGTTAGTACTGTAGAATGTTTTTAATAAAACTTTCTGTGTAGTCTAAAGTTCAACGTAGGAAACATTCATTGACGTGACCCAAAATTCTCGGTCCTGTGATATGCAAAAGCTTAGAGTAGATGATGATTCTAATGATCCATTCTGGTCTTTAAATCTAAGGGTGACCTTTTCCAAAACAAACAAGGAGTCCTGTGGCACTTTAAAATACTAACAAATGTATTCATTGTATAGATTTTGTGGGAGGAAATCTTACTTCGTCAGATGCTTTGAAGATGGGGAATTTACAGTGCCACAA
Source organism: Pelusios castaneus (assembly GCA_007922175.1). Lineage (NCBI taxonomy): Eukaryota > Metazoa > Chordata > Testudines > Pelomedusidae > Pelusios > Pelusios castaneus. The sequence goes on along the minus strand of ML685847.1, from coordinate 1,588,487 downwards.
GACTCCTTGTTTATTTAGCTGAACTTGACTAACACGGCTATCTCTTTGGAACTTTTTCAAAAGTACACTCTCTGCTGGTTTATCTCAGCTCCTGCTGAAATGAGTGGTAAAGATCCCATTCACTTCAGTGGGAGCAACCTTAGACCAGAGATGTGAGATTTGTAAATCCCATATATGTATACAGATAGGCCTAACCGAGAAGCCTTCAGTGAGTTTAAAAACAAAAGGGGAGCTTGCAAGAAGTGGAAGCGTGGACAGATGACTAGGGAGGAGTATAAAAATACTGCTCGAGCATGCATGGGTGAAATCAGGAAGGCCAAAGCACATCTGGAATTGCAGCTCACAAGGGATGTAAAAGGTAACAAGAAGGATTTCCTGAGGTTTGTTAGTAACAAGAAGGTCAGGGAAAGTGACAGCAGAATGGGGGAGGCTACCTAGTGACAGATGATGTGGAAAAGCTGAAGTACTCAATGCTTTTTTTTTGGCCTCTGTCTTCACCGGCAAGGTCAGTTACCAAGCTATTGCATTGGGCAGCACAGTATGGGAAAGAAGTGAGCTGCCCTCAATGCTGGAGGAACAGGATCAGGACTGTTTAGAAAAGCTGGACATGCACAAGTGCATGGGGCCAGATGCAATGCATCCAACGGTGTTCAGGGAGTTGGCTTATGTGATTGCAGAGCCATTGGCCATCATCTTTGAAAATTCATGCCAACTGGGGATGTTCCGGACTATTGGAAAAAGACAAATCTAATTAATGCCCATCTCCAAAAGAGGGAAGAAAGTGTCCAAGGAACTGCAGACTGTTAAGCCTCACCTCAGTCCCTGGAAAAATCATGGAGCAGGTCCTCAAGGAATCCATTTTGAAGCACTCAGAAGACAGAAAGATGTACACTATATCTCCTATAGTGATTATTGATTTAGGTTTCGGAAGTCTCAGATTCAATCCCCAGGGCATCAGCCCAAAGGGCAGCTGACTTCAACTGAAATCTATGGACATTAGCAGCCTAAATATCTATATTAGACTTTTATGCTTTCTATATTGGGCTCGGGATAATGCATAACATGCTCTGATCCTGACCAGTGGGTTACACATACAATGCATTCATTATGAAATGGGAATGTGCATTAAGTCTGTCATTTGGCTAACTCTTTGATAACATGAATTAGTGGTAATTGTATTTCAGTATCTTTTTATTACTGAGTTGCTGCTTTTTGGAGCTGTAGCTGCTCTCATTTCATTCATGACTACCAGCTGTTCACTTTCTCCAAGCATGTTCTCAGGTAGCTTCATCCAATGTTGATTATTTATGTGTAGACACTGTCCCTGTTCTGTGGTCCTTGAATGTGAAGGAGACAAGGGTGTCTTCAATCACTGGCTTATTCTGGCTATGTTGCCAAATTGTAACAGTGCATGTTTCTCACCTGTGATAAAGGTCTTGTGCCTATGTTAAATAATCACAATCTATGTTGACTTGTGGGACCCAGTGGTCAGAGTGACAGAGTCATCAGTCATCACATTATTATGTCCCACATCTGGTGTTTAGATATCAGTTGGATGGAAGTTTTGGAGCTGGTGATTTTCCACCTGGCTGCAGTGTAGCAAGTAAGTTTTAGCTTTCTCTTGACTCCTTTAATTTTTTCAAGCACCTTCTTTGCTGCACCATGAAGGCTGCTTGCAAGAATTAATCTGACATCAATCCACAGCAAGACAATGGAATGATGTCTGATACAGACTTGATTAATAAAGAAGGTAATATAATTAATGCTAGTCATCATAAGTTTTTGAAAAATAGATTCAGGCAAAATAACTTTTTTTTTTTTAAAGGATTCAGGTGTAGTTGATAACATTAATAGTATTAATGATGTAATAGACTTCTGTCAGGTGTTATCATAGTGCATGACATTTTGATTGAAATGCATTGAACAATCTAAAATTAATACAATGTTATTCAAAATGTATCTGTAAATGGAGAATCATCAAGTGAATATGGTTTTATTGGAATCCCACAGGGACTGGTTCTAGCTTCTATATTATTTTACATTTTTGTCAATGACCTGGAAGGAAACATAAAATCATAATCGATAAAGTTTGCAGCTGACCCCAAAAATGGGGGAGTGATAAATAACAAAGGGAACTGCTTGTTGATACTGAGTTTTCTGGATCACTTGGTAAGCTGGGCAGAAGCAAACAATGTGCCTTTTAATAGGGCTCAATGTAAATGTACATAGCTAGGAACGAAAAATGTAGGCTATCCTTACAAGATGAGGCACTCTACCCTGGGAAGCAGTGGCTCTGAAAAAGATGTGTGTATCCTGGAGGTTCCACCTCTAACTTTAAACTTACAGATGGTCTCAAATATTTTCTCAGTTCCACAGTGGGTCACCCTGATGATGTAGGACACTGGTCCACCTACTGCGTTCTAGCCTTAACTCAGAATTCACTATCTGTGTGTTTTCTAATGCATTCAGTTTAAGAAGTAGACTACCTGGACAATTTAAGAAAACAGGTTATTTGTTGCCAACAGCTTTTCAAAAAGCGTGTCCATTTTGCAATGTATGTCTACTGTCCAGGCTAATGGTAAGTGTCACAATTCAGGGTAACTGCACCTCTGTGGCTATATCTACACTTGAAAAGTTAGGTCGACTTTATGAAGTCGACTTAATAAGGTCGACTTTAAGGCGACTTAAAGTGGACCTTATTAAGTCGACTTAACAAAAATTGACTTAACTTTTCAAGTGTAGACGTGGCCCCTTTTTGGCCTTAAGTCGATTTAACATTTTAAATCGACTTAAAAAGGTCCAACTAGGCACTACTGCGCATCTCCACTGGCTTAAGTTGACTTAATAAAGTCGACTTAAGCGCTAGTTCGAATTAAAACTAGGTGTTATTAATTTGAACTAATTTTTCCTTAATTCGACTTAAGGAGCATATTAAATCGAATTAAGGAAAGCCCAGTGTAGATGCAGAGTAAATTAAGTCGACTTAAGCCTCCTTCAGACGACTTAATTTCTAAGCCTAGACGCACCCTGTCCACTTTGAGACTCTACTCAAGTCTGCTGCTTCTAATCATCACCTTATTTAGTGCAGGTAACTACATTCTTTTCCCTCCACACTAGAGTTTTAGTCTGCCATCCCCTTGCATTTCACTGGGCTTATACCAGCAGGTCTAGCTTTAGTCCAGTTCTGCACTCCCTCAGGGACAATAGAGTTAATCAGTGGCCAGCCAGCTTTCACTAAACCAGTACATTTATTTTAAGATAAAAGTATTACAGAGAAAATGTATCTTGCTCATATAAACAGATGGTTTGCATGCCCCTCTTATGGGGTATCATCTTTCTTCCATGTAGAGACCCTGGTAGTGTTCCAAGTCCCCCAAGGCTTTTCCTCTCTCGATTAAAGTCTCATGTCAGTTCTTTGACTGATTTGACTTAGTTCAGGAACCTTAGAAGACAAAAGGACCACAAACTGCATACAGGGTTAACCTGATCAGACTCAGTTCCGATCAATGTTACTTTGCCTAGGGGGTGAAGCTTCAGAGTGTTTGGTATCTGCATATCTGGCATTGGAAACATGAAGTAACTACCCTCCAGTGACTCCTCAGAAAACCTACTCAGTGAGCCAGGAACACAAGGACACATGAACTGCTTATTTTAATTCTCTATAGATATCCAATGTGCCAGAGCATCCAGCATATCTCAGCATAATAGCCTTTGAAGTTTCCACGCTTCCAAGGTTTCACATCTGCCACAGAGAAAACATACTTTAAATAGCTTTCTCTATGATGACAAAATTTAGTCATACCAAGATATTAAATGGGGAAATCAGTTATTGGAATGAAAAAATGAATGAGTTGTCTAGATTGTAAGCTGTCAAGGACAGGGATTCGTATGTGTGTGGTCTAGTACAATGGTGCTCTCATTTGATTGAGGTCTTTTCCTGGTATTGCAATGTAAATGATTTGTAACAATGACAATGATCTCATGGAGAGTTAAGCAGGGCATCATAGAGAAGAAGGATGAGCCAGCGGTTAGAGGGAGAGACTGTGCCTTGAGACCTGGAATCATTTCCCTGGTCTGCTACAGACGTCCTGTGTGACTTTTTAGGCAGGTCACTGAGGCCTGGTCTAAATTTGCCACTTTTCTGGTGGCAGTTTAAAGGAGGCTACATAAGCTATGTAAAATAACTTGAGAATCTACCTTCGACTTTCTAATGCCAATATACCTCAATGGCTTCGCTGCACTGAGTCGAAGGGAAATGTCATCCCTTCCACTCACTCATAGACTCATAGACTTTAAGGTCAGAAGGGACCAGTACGATCATCTAGTCTGACCTCCTGCAAAATGCAGGCCTCAAGACCTCCCCCACCCACTCCTGCAATAGGCCACCAACCTATGACTGAGTTATTTACCTCCTTAAATCATGATTTAAGGACTTAAGATACAGAGAATTCACCGGTAGGTGAACCATGCCCTGTGCTACAGAGGAAGGCAAAAACCCCCCAGAGCCCAGGCCAATCAGCCCTGGGGGAAAATTCCTTCCCGACCCCAAATATGGCGATCAGTTAAACCCTGAGCATGTGGGCAAGTCTCAACAGCCAGTTATCCAAGAAACAATTCTCTGTAATAACTCAGAACCCACCCCATGTACTCTCCCCTCTTAGGCCACTTGTAAATCCACCACACGCAGCCAAATATCAGTCAATTTCCAAAATAGGGTAATCATACCATCCCCTCCATAAATTTATCAAGCTCAGATTTGAAAGCAGTTATGGTTTTTGCCCCCACAACTCCCCTTGGAAGGTTATTCCAGAATTTTACACCTCTAATGGTTAGAAACCTGTGTCTAATTTCAAGCCTAAATGTCTTGATGGACAGTTTATAACCATTTGTTCTGGTGTCCACATTGGTGCTGTACTCAAATAATTCCTCTCCCTCCCTGATGTTAATCCCTCTGATGTATTTATAGAAAGCAATCATATCCCCCCTCAGCCTTCTTTTGGTTAGGCTGAACAAGCCAAGCTTCTTGAGTCTCCACTCATAAGGCAGGGTTTCCACTCCACAGACCATCCTTGTAGCCCTTCTCTGCACCTGTTCCAATTTGAATTCATCCTTTTTAAACATTGGGGACCAGAACTGCACACAGTATTCCAGATGGGGTCTCACCAGTGCCTTGTACAGCAGCACTAACACCTCCCTGTCTCTACTTGAAATATCTCTCCTGATACATCCTAGAACCGCATTAGCTTTTTTCATGGCCACATCATATTGGCGGCTCATAGTCATCCTATGATCAACCAGTACTCCCAGATCCTTCTCCTCCACAGTCTGTTCCAACTGATGCGTCCCCACTCACTGCTACTCTTTCTACAGGGGTGGAGTTACTTAGGCAAATTAGCAAAATAGTTCACAGAGATCCCTGTGGAGAGGGGAGGAGTTGTGACTCAGAGGGGTGTCTCGGAAGCACACTGCCTCCCATAATCTCTGGTGGAGCAGTGCACACATCTCTCCTTGCCAAGGACTGTGCCAAGAGTTAAAGCTTACCCCTAAATGTATCGAATAGGGATTTACATGTCCAAATGTCTCGGATCTGTTCCTTGCTTTCCAGATGAATCTCTCTATGAACTGAAGGTTAGATTGCCCTGGCCCCCTGTTATGCATGGCCCAGGCAAAATTATCATTCCTGCTAATGCCTCCCAGAATATTACTTACCCAGAAAGCCGCAAAGACAAGGCAAAGATGCAACTCTTCCTCACCACATGAAAAGGCTAGTCAGACACATACGGGGGCCACACTGCTCCAAGGAAGGAGGGCGTGTAGGGTGTGGAGCACTCCTTCTGAAGTAGTGTGACTGACTCTACTCACGCGGTGGGCCAGGACCTGTCCTATTAATTTAGATGGAAGAATTATTGCAATGGATGCAAGAGGCACAATCTGTCCCTTAACCCCTCTGTACTTCTCCTTAGTTACCTGATATGAGAGTTTCTGCCTGGATATTATGTTTCACAGGGTGCATGGTGGTGAATGGTTCAGGCTGACCTCCTGCACGATGGAGGCCACAACACCTCACCCACCCCCTCCTGTAATAAACCTCTTACCTATGACTGGGTTATTACAGTCCTCAAATCATGATTTAAAGACTTTAAGGTACAGAGGATCCACCAGCAATTGAATCTTGCCCCATGCTGCAGAGGAAGGTGAAAACCCCCCAGAGTCTTTACCAATCTGCCCTGGGGGGAAATTCCATCCTGACCCCAATATGGCAATCAGTTAAACCCTAAACATAGGGGCAAGACTCACCAATCAGACACTCAAGAAAGCATTCTCTGTAATAACTCAGAACCCATCCCATCAGCATATCTACCACCAGGAGCTAAAGATCAGTCAATTGTCAAGTTAGGCTGTCTTATTACACCATCCCCCCTCCATAAATTGAGCAAGCTCAGTTCTGAAACCAGCTAGATTTGGTTTGCCCTCACTAATACCCTTTGGAAGGCCATTCCAGAAGTTCACTCCTCTGATGGATAGAAACTTGTCTAATTTCAAGGCTAAACACCCTGATGGCCAGTTTATATCCATCAGTTTTTGTGTCTAAATTTGCACTGAACTTAAATAGTTCCTCTCCCTCCCTGGTATTTACCCCTCTGATTACATTATTTAGGTATTTACGCACCTGTTGATTTCAATGGGAGTTAGAGTGCCTAAATTTCTCTGAGGCTCTGGGCCAATGTTTACAAACTACAATGGGATCCTCAGATGAAAGGCAATGCGGACAACAATTGCAATTAAGGTTATCAGCACTTAAATTTCATATCGTACACAGGCTGTTCAACAAACAATTTCAAATTTTCTTCTAAACAGTCCCTTAATCAAGTGTTACCATATGTCTGGGGTCTCCTGGACATTGCCTCTTTTTTTGAACCACCGTCCCAAAGGGATTTTAAAAATCACAAGAAATTGCTGTTGGGAGGTGGCGGGGGGTTGCAGAACAGACAATACCTGCTTGGTCCACTTCCCAGCTGATCCTGCCCTGCACCCAAATACTGCCCACCTAGGCCTCGGCTCCCAGTTTTGTAGTGGGAGGGAGAGGGTGGATCCCATTTGGAGGTGCTGATGGACAGCTGTCACCAGTTGTCCTTCCACCTTGACAGATAGTGACACTGGCCCCCACATGCAGTGAATACCCCTCCACAGGTACACCTTCCAATGCTACCCTCCCTCCAGCTCCCCCTCCATGCCACACTTCCCTCTCGCCCAACTCCCCCCATTCTGGCAGTGTCCTATTTTGATGAACCTGAAATGTGATAACTCTAATCTGCATTGGCTTCAGCACTCGTTCCCAGAAATGTCCACCAAAAAAAAAAAATATTTAGCATCTACACAAGACAGCTCTAACTATGTAACTCTCTTTATTTCTGTAGGGCTGGGGACATTAATTGACTGGGAGTTGCTCCCATTACGGAAGGATTCTGAAAATGCAGGTTTTATCAATGAAGTTCATTATATGTAATATTAATAGTGAGAGCAGCAAATTCCAGAGAAGAAGCACCCAGTAGGCGTCTCCTCAGAACCCTGAGCCTTAAAGACAACTAAAAATCTTGTACAATGCTAAGATGACACCAAACCACGGCAATTGTTGCAGGCACCAGAATGGCTTAAAAGAGGGGGAGTATTCAAGGTGCAGAGTTTGCGGAATTTGGAATAATGATGGGTGTGTGGTGAACTGTGTGGATGAGCACCATCCAAGCACCACCATGGTCATCCAAACTCTGTCTGCCTGCAAATCTAGGTTAAAAATCTTACCAGAGTCAAAATGGTACAAAAGCTGCAGTATTACCCATGCAAATGTTCAAAAATCTTGAGTCAGGCTCACCAAGAATCATGATATTATCTTTAAAATCACAAGATTATGTGCAAAATGATTTTTCTTCTTTTTATTTGCTTTCTGCTCTTTGGCAGAAATGTCTACACTGGCAAGTTAGTTTGAATTAAGGAAGCTTAGTTCGAACTAACTTAAGCCTTAGCCACACTAGACTTTCATTAGTTCGAATTAAGGGCTTCCTTAATTCGAACTAATAAATTTTCAAACTAACAGTTAATTCGAATTAGTTAGTTTGAACTAACCCAAAGTGGCCATGTTAGTTCGAACTAAGCACTTAGTTTGAACTAACCGGCACGTTGACCTTAATGCAATTGACTAATTCGAACTAAGCAAGTGCCATACATGCACTTGCTTAGTTCGAACTAAAATTTGCTAGTTCGAATTAAGTTAATTCGAACTAACTAAAATTAGTTCAAATTAGTTAGAATTAGTTAAATTGAATTAATTTTAGTAAGTGTAGACATAGCCTTTGAGTCTTAAGTGTGCACTGGGGTCACATTTTGAAGATTTCTCTATGGCCACGAGGGCTAGAAACTTACTTTTTCTTTAAGAATGAAGGTTGAGGTCATGTTTATATCCATTTGACCACAGGAGCTGGGGCTTTAAGGAAAACAATAGTTTTTTTTATGAAACTCATGTCAAAACCATGATAGTTGGTAGATTCCAAGCACGGAAGGTTACCCATGTACTTAAGCAAAACAAACAAGGAGTCCTGAGGCACTTTAAAAGACTAACAAACTTATTATTGCATGAGCTTTCATGGGAGAAAATCCCACTTCGTCAGACACTTTGAAGATGGAGAATAACAAATTGAAGCTTCAAAGAGAAACAGCAGAACTGGAATTCATATGTAAATTTGATTCTCTTTCCTCAGGGTTAAATAAGGACTATGGATCTTTTTTCTCATTACAACAGGTGATTTGACCTCACCCTCCTCTATATGCTGTTCCCCAGTGTTTGAATCTTAACTATAACTCTGATTTGCTGTTACAGCCTGATCCTATGACTTATACTTCCCTGCATTTAATTTCCTCCCATTCTGTAAGTTCCCCATCTTCAAAGCATCTGACAAAATGGGATTTTCTCCCACGAAAGCTCATGCAATAAATACATTTGTTAGTCTTTAAAAGTGTCACAGAACTCCTTGTTTGTTTTGCTGAACTAGACTAACACAGCTACCCCTTTGGAATGTGTAGGTAAAAGAGACAAGGTGGGTCTGATATATTCCAGGGAGCACAGAGTTCTGGGTTCAGCTCCTGACCCAGCTGTGGGCCTGTCAGCTGACTTCTTCATGCCTCAGTTTACATCTCTGTAAAATGGGGCTAAGGGTCTTTGTCTGCTACGCAGGGGTGTTGTGAGGATGGATTCATTCATACTGGGGAGGGGTTTGGATATAAGAGGGTTATGTCTCACAGAGGCAGCTTTTGGGGTAGGCAAAGCAGGCACACACCTAGGGCCCTAAGCAGTAAGGGCCTCTGACGCCTGCTTCTCCTACCCCAAAAGCCACATCTGCCTCGGTCAGCAGCAGCAGGAGGAGCTGGCCCAGGGGGCCAGGGCTGTATGGGGGAAGCTGGGGCTTAAAAGTGGCTGCCTTTGGAGTGTGTGTGGGGGGCGGGGGAGGGAATTGGGTCCCAAGACAATGGCAAATCTCATTAAAATCAATGGGTGTGCCAAGGAAGTTCCTTTAATCTCAATGAAAGGATCAGTCAAAGTCCATTATGCACTAAAAACTGCTAAGGAGTGTAGAACCATCACCTGAGGCAGTAGACCGCATGGTGAATGAGACTATGTAGATTTTGATTTAGTTGCAGTTGGTCCTGCTTTGAGCAGAGGGTTGGATTAGATAACCTCCTGAGGTCACTTCCAACCCTCAGCTTCTATGATTGGTTTGCAGGCTGTGTGTAGGCAGAGAAATCTAGAAGACATTATGGCTATGTCTACCTGACGAAAAGTTAGGTCGACTTAGTTAAGTCGACTTAATAAGGTCGACTTTAAGTCGACTTAACAAAGTGGTGTCCATGGACGGGGACTAAGTCCGCTTTAAGTCGACCTTATTGCCTTTAGGTCGACTTAACAAAGTGGACTTAAGTGTCCACACTGGGCTTAGGTCGACCTAAAGAAGGGTTAGGTCAACCTAAAGAAGCTTAAGTCGACCTAATGAATGGTTCTTATTAAGTCGGCTTAATGAAAGTCTGGTGTGTACTGTCCCTGCCAGCAGGTAGAGGATCTTGGGGAGCAGCTGCCATGCACACACACACGCTAGCGAGGTTTGAATTAATAAGTGTCTTTATTGGGAGTGAACAAGGGTAAATGGAATGAGGCAGTGAGGTGTATAGAGGGTACTGGGAGATGGGCCTCTCTATTGAACAGTATAGTGTCACAGTGGTGGAATCGATGTAAACCAGTGTAAATTAATATGCCAATATAAATTAATATAAACCAATGTAGCTTAATATAAACCAATGCAAATTAATATAAACCAGTGGGGTTTTTTACAAGCATAAACATACAAGGCAACTGTATCAATGAGAGAGTGAGGTTAAGGAAAATGGCCAGGGAGTATGGGCAGGCAGTAGCAGAGGGTTAAGGAAAGAAAACACAGTAGCAGAGGCTGCAGTAAGCCTTGAAGCCCTGCAGGGGGAGACCTGGAGTAGTCAGTCTGCAGGTCCGGTGAGGAGGCACTGAAGATGGGCTGGAGCGTGCTTGGAGCAGAGGTGAGTGGGGGGGGGGGCAGGCCAGGGAGACACGCTCAGAAGGTGGGGGCAGGGTAGCACATGGAGGGAGTGAAACAGACTAGGGATGCACACTTAGAAGGTGGGGGCAGGGTAGTAACACGTGGAGGGAGTGCGTGGGGAAACTGGGCAAGGGAATGGAGATAAAGAGGGGGTCTAGGGTGGATCTGGGAGGGGGCTTGAGGGGAAGACCAGACAGGGGTTTCGGGGGGCAGCAACAGAGGGTGGCAGCTAGCAGAGAGCGGGTTTGGGGAGCCAGGGAAAAACGGCATGGTGGGGGCAAAGGGAAGGCCACAGAGAGTGGCGGCTAGCAGAGAGCAGGTTCGAGGAGCCGGTGAAAAACGGCAGAGGGACAACAGAGCAGAGAGCGGATTCGGGGGCAGCAGAGGGGCAATGGAGCAGAGAGTGGGTTAGGGGAGGCGGCAGAGGGGCAATGGAGCAGAGAGTGGATTCAGGGGGTCGGGAAAAACGGCGGAGGAGGAGGGGGTTCGGGGGAGGCACGGAAAGGATCTTAAAGCTATAACGGCACAATAATAAAACATAATCTAACAAAAATAAAACTAAGGAGAAAAAAACTAACAGCAAATTAAAGGTAAAACTTACAATGTTAAACTTAACACACTAATCAGCAACAATTTAACAGCAGCAGACTTGCTAAGCAGCAGCAATTCAGCAGCAACAGCTGACTTGCAACGGTGAAATTTAATAGCAACTTATAATGAAACTTAACACAGCTAGGGCAACCAGTATAATAAATTTAAACTTAGTAACAGCTTGCAATGAAATTTAACACAGCTAAGGTAACCAGTATAAGAAAACTTAACACAACCAAGATAACACACTAACAAAACTAAGCACAGTGTGAGGCTAAAACAGCTGGGAGCAGGGAGCTCCAGGCAAGGTCCCCAGAAGCAAACAGCTCAGCAGTGGCACGGCTTATGCTGCCATGGTGGAAAGGAACCGCAGAGCAGGAGGGGGTCTCTGTTACAGACCCCGAGGTAAATTTAGAGAGAGTTTGAGAGGGGGGAATCTTACCAATCCCCAGGAGAGCAGCAAGGACAGAAACTGAGGCAGCAGCAGCATAGATGAGTGCAGAGAGGACTCGGTTCTTGTAGTTCGTGGTTTTAAAGGCAAACTCAGGCAGCTTCCCGCCAGTAATTCTGATAGGCTCCCTGAATTACAGGGGCGGAGAGAGGGCAGGGAAAACTGTAGGACAAGTCCGGGCAGAGTCTTGGGCTGCAGGTATGTGACTCATAGTCACAGGTGTTGGTGTGTGACTCATGCCCTTTGTGAAAAACAAGCCACATTGGTCTTGCACTCCTGGGCATTGTCCACCCTACGCCGAGCCAGGGCTGGAACAATAGTTAAGGGGCCTCCTCCCTAGGCAGGGCCATGGCACAAAAGAAGCTGAAAGAAAAGGGCCATTCCCATGAGCAGCCTGGGAGGGGTGGCCACACAAACAGGGGAGACAGAAACTGGCAAAGGGGAACATCTGTCAGGGACATGTATGTGGTTCTGTTTAAGTCGACTTAAGCCTCCTTAAGTCGACTTAATTTGCCTGTGTAGACATAGCGTATGAGTGTTACTCTGAGAAGCAGAAAAAGAAGGATTCTTGGGCACAGAGCTTGTTGGAGAGGCAAATCTGGGAATTTATTTGTTTCTATTGTCTTCAGGGAAATAAGACTTTGTGGACATTTAAACGTTATGACACCAATAATATGCCAGAGACATATCACCCCTTTCTCATTCTAGCACAGACCACCCAAACACTGGCTAACCATGCAAGCCAAAAGGGACACTGTTACCTCGAGCCTGATTTTCCACAGTGCTAATATCACCAGTTCTATTGACTTCAATTATAGCTGCAAGTGTGCCACGCTTTTGGAAACTAGACTTTTTTTCTTTTTTCTTTTTTTTTTTTAAATGAGAACTATCAAGGAGTGCCACTGGTATCTTATGGAACCAAAAAGTGACTTTATCTTTGTTACCTTCAGCCTTCCTCTTCTTTCCCTCCTCTTGTTCATTTCATTCCTTCTTTCTGTCTTGTCTTAGACTAAGTCTATACTGACAGCAGCAGATTCACCACTGTCAGTGACCTCTTCCATGTTCCATTGAGCAATCTGCTGAGACGTGCTCAATCCAACAAGGAACCGAAGTTCTAACTCCAGCTCCATAACTGGAGTAGAGCTATGCTGACTGGACACCGTTGCTGGTCGCCTTAGCACAGTGTGTAAGGGGTAGTTAAGAAGTCATCGGGAGATACGCAAGGTACGTAAAATTCTTTGCGTATCTCGCATCGACTACCACCGAAAAGCATAGCAAGTATAGACTAGGGCTCTGATTAGATTGTACACTTTTTGGAGCAGGGTCTGAATCTTCCTCTGTGTTTTGGGTGGTGCCTAAAATCACTTACACTATCCTGAGTGAGGCTTTTCGGCAGTGCAGTGCAAACAAAAACTGTATAAATGGTCTTGGGTGTGATCCTCAAGTGGTGTAAATCAGCATAGCTTCACTGAAGCTGATGGAAGACCAATTTACACCAAATGAGGCCAGTATTTTGTTAATCCTTATTTTAACCGGACAGAGCTGGAACTAGGCAACCTGTGTGCTATGTTATTGCATGAAGTGGAGTGTCGTGCCTCGAAGAACCTCCCACACTATAGCTTTCTCACTCTTCTTTTTGAACCTTCCAATGTCCTATGGTCTTTTCATCCTTTGTGCTAGCTGCTGATAAAACAATGTCCAGTCAATTGCTGCTACTCATCTTCAGGTAATTATCCATAGCCAGTCTTAACAACACTGATTTTATGGACTCAGAACTGATGGAGAGGCCAAGTGTGACATTAATTCCTTTAATAATCTAGCATCATCTACTCCTGACAGCTTTCTTTTTTTGGTTACAGGCCTTCTTCCCATGTGAAATATAGGTTATTTTGACAGAAGAACTTGTGTCTGTATTTGAACAAAAGTTTAAAGATACTAATAGAGGAAGACACCCACAAACACACACAGGACTTGAATCATTAGTCTTTTACACCACAATCACACTGGCAGATATATTTTATAATCTGCTTTTGTTTTATATATTTTAAGGTAGTCTTCAGGATTCTGCCTTCAGGCCTACCCTCCCACATGCAATGACAACTGATGTATTCAATTTGCATGTACTCCTGGGGGGTTCTTTATTAGGTGTTCGGTTCCGCTGGGGTTTATGGAAGTTTCTTAAAATCCAAGAAGAAATATCAGAATGATTAATCCTGCACTTATTCCCAGTTGTCGTGTTTACCATCCTGAGGAGTCCTACTGAAATATAGTAGAATGCATTACTCAGGGACTGTGTGATTGGTACATAAAAGGATATGCAAAATTAATCTCTTTATTTATTAAACCAGTAAACAGATTATTTAACCAATCCTCCAGAGCAAGATCCAACAGTCTTGAAAGAAAATACTTCAAGATAGCTAATCATGTTCCAAGACAGTCTCGGTGGGTTGGTAATGTTAATTCAATAGTCCCAGGTGTATTGAAAAAATTACTTTGACTTATCATAGAGGGAAAACAATAAGTAAAAGAGCCAGCTGAGTGCACAAAATATGTAAAATAAATAAATAAGTAAGAAAGGAATTAAATAATGGAATATGATGATATCAAATATATAAGCCCTTACACAGACAGAAGATATGTGATATTTGAAGGGCTCTTTACATTAGCAGAGAAAAGCATAATGCAGCCAGTAAGCTTGGAAATTAAAGTTATACAAATTCAAACTATAAAGAAGGTGCACATTTTTAATTGCAAATTTTTAATCATGAAATGACTTACCATGGCTCATAGTGGATTCTCCATCACTGACAAATTTTAAGCCAAGATGGCATTTTTTTTCCTAAAGGATTGGATCTAGGAATTATTTTGGGGCAAATTCTATGGCTTGTGTTATACTGAAGTGAGATTAGATGCTCCCAGTGATCCCTTCTGGCCTTAGAATCTATATAGGCTATGTCTACACTTGCTAAAATTAGACCGAATTAGTTAGTTTGAACTAACTAATTCGAACTAATTTTAGTTAGTTCGAATTGGAGATCCCCATTCATTTCAATGGCTGGCTAGTTCGAACTAAGAAATTAGTTCAAATTAGCATGTCCACATTGGCTAATTCGAACTAGTTAGTTCGAATTAACCCTTTCGTTCGAATACCCTATTCGAAGGAAGCCCTTAATTCGAACCAACTAAAGCCTAGTGTAGCCATCGCTTTAGTTAGTTTGAATTAAACCTCCTTAATTCGAACTGACTTGCCAGTGTAGACATAGCCTATGAATCTATACATGTCCCTAAAGGAACAGCTTACCAAGTGATGTATTAAATTCTCAAGTTTCAGAGGGGTAGCTGCGTTAGTCTGTTTTCAGCAAAAACAACGAGGAATTCAATGCTGAAATGGCAGTTGATACAAGTGGAAGATCTGTCCTGGTGGCTTTCACAGCCCTAGTTTTAATGATTAATGAGACTAGTGCTTGCTGTTTGCAGTGGTGGATTGAAGGGATCTGTTCCCCATTTCCTCTTCTTTTTTATTATTTAATTCCAGTATTGACAAGATTATCACTTAATTTGGACCAGTGTATGTGCATAAAGATGATGCCCTGCAGCAGCATTGTGCAATAACCTGATCAGCAGCAGCCTAGAATTGACTGCCTTATTTGTCATCCATCCTGAAGTGGGGATTATTGAGGAATTGAAGTCCGTCTCTGTCTGCCTTTACTGCGATGTGGGGTGTTGTTATAGTAGCCTGCCTTCACCCACATGGAATTAAACAGCATCTCAGAAATTATAATTAGTTCCACCAAACAAGCTGAGTGATGCGGTTATGGAGGGAGATTTCCAAAAAAGGACAAAGTTTGTCATTTTCCCCATCAGCAACAGATAATGGAGAGCCAGAGATCTTTCTAAACCCACTTTCACTGCTCGCGGCAGAATAGCTTTCATGCTGATGTGTCATGGTATGGGGTGCCGGGAGAAAGATCTGCTGCTGTGTCACACTCAGGAAGATGTTGCTACAGTTTACTGCATCATAGATTCATGCAGGATTAGGGTTGGAAGGGACCCAGGTGGTCATCTATTCTAACCCTCTGCTCAAAACAAGACTAATCCCAACTCAATCATCCCAGCCAGGGCTTTGTCAAGATGGGCCTTAAAAAAACTAAGGATGGAGTTTCCACCACCTCCCTAGGTAACCCATTCCAGTGCTTCACCAAGTCTCCTAGTGAAAAAAGATTTTTCTGCTATCCAACCTAGATCTCCCTCACTGCAACTTCAAACCATTGCTTCTTATTCTCTCCTCTGGTACCACTGAGAACAGCCTAGCTCTATTCTCTATACGCCATTAGCTTTCTTGGCAAGAAGGGGACACTGTGGACTCATATCCAGCTTCTTGTCCAGCGTAACCCAAAGTACTAGCTTTAGATACTAAATGAATATCATCAGGACTAACCTGAGACTAGAAGGCCCCCTTTGGTAAGAACTAATAAGCCATAAACCTCTATAAGGCCCTCTACCTCATGGAAAGAGGTACTAACAATGCTCCACTTTACTGTTGGCCTGAGAACACGTACCCCAATGGTTCAGCAGTCAAGAATACAAGGTAGATGTGTGGCCATTGTTTCTTCTGTGCCAAGCCTTTCCACACTCCCTCATCCAACCGCATAGCATTTTGCCACTCTTCATTGCAGGTTCCAACCTAGGCTTCTTCCACAACACAGTACTTATAGAAAAGCCCTAAAGTCACCAGTCATGTGGCACCATTGCTTCCTCCCTCATCTCTTGTGGAAGTGTGATGGCCGTTGTCTCAGTCACTCCTGGGGATGGCAATGGGGATATAAAAGCATGGGTCTCTACAGCCTGAGGTGAAGAGCCAGCGTGTGCGGGGGCTGAAATAAACTCATCCTCATTCAGAGTTGTAGCTTGTCTCTCTTGCCAACACCAGTTGGCCCAATAAAAGATATTACGTCACCTACCTCAACTTGTGGAGCAGGCACCAACAGGCTTGGCGCGCGCTCTCTCTCTCTCTCTCTCTCTCTCTCTCTCACACACACACACACACACACACACACACACACACACACACACACACACACACACACACACACACACACAGAGTGGGTTATGAATTCTAATAGATTGGTGAAGCATGATTTCCCTTTACCAAAGCCACCTTGACTCTTCTTCAGGGTATTATGTTCATCTATGTGTCTGATAATCTGTTCTTTACTATAGTTTCAACCAATTTGCTTGGTACTGAAGTTAGACTTACTGACCTGTAACTGCCAGAGTATCCTTTGGAGCTTTTTTAAAAAAAACCCACAAAAAACAGCTTTATCTTAGCTACCTGTCAGTGGTACAAAGGTTGATTTAAGTAATAGACTAAATGCCATAGTTAATAGTTCTGCAATTTTATGAGTTCTTCCAGAATTCTTGGGTGAATACTATCTGTTCCTCATGGCTTATTACTGTTTAATTCATCATTTTCCCCCAAAATCTCTTCTGTTAACACCTCAATCTGGGACAGTTTGTCACCTAAAGAGAATGACTCTGGTGCAAGAATCTCTCACATATCCTGCAGTGAAAAGCATAAAACAAAACAAAACAAAAAACAAAATTAGCTTCTTTGCAATAGCCTGATCTTCTTTGAGTGCTCTTTTGGCACTCTGCCTATATAGTGAGTCCATTGATTAACACACTTTCAGCTTCTAGTATACTTGAAAAAGTTTTTGTGTCTTCTGGTAGTTGCTCTTCAAATTCTTATTTGGTTTGTCTAAATATATTTTTTGCACTTCACTTGTCAGAGTTTATGTTCCTGTCTGTTTTCCTTAGTAGGATTTTACTTCCAATTTTTAAAGCATATCTTTTTTGTGTCTAATTATCTCTGTCACTCTGTTTAGCCATAATGGGGCTTTTTGGTTCTTTTACTGTTTTCTGTTGCACCAATTACCATATTTAGATCTCGCGTCATGGGCAGAGGGGCTAACAGGTACAGTTCAAACAGGTAAAACAAAAAAAAAATAAGGGCTAGACTGTGGCTTCTGGCACAGACCTAAGCAAGGGCTGGTTTGTGCACGGCCCCGGCCCTAAAATAGCCCAGGAGGTACTGCCTCTGGATATGTCTACACTAGAAATACTACAACAGCAGAGCTGCAGCTGTGTCCCCGTAATGTTAACACTTACTACAGTAATAAAAGATGTTCTTCCATTTCTGGATGGAAGACATTCAACCTACCCTCTAGCTGTAAGATCTAGGGCTGACCCTGTCACAGCACATTTCAAAACATGTACCCAGCTGATTCACACAAGAACATGCATCTTTCTGACCCTTAGAATCCAACCTTAGAAGGTTACCTCATTTTAACATATTATTAATCAGGTGAAAGCAGTCCTGTAAAGGTGCTCCTTAACTCACAGTGGCTTCAGACAAAGTGGCATTTTCTTCTGGACAACCATGAGTGTCTTTATCCCATATTTTAACAGGAGTGTTTTTTTCTAAAGGGAAAGGTCTCTTATATATCTGTGTGCCTTTCTGATGATTTTTCAATATCACACGTTCTCCCAGCAAAGAATTTTCTTCATATGCCAGCTCTTCTCTATTTACCCTCTGACAATGGTTAGAGATATATCTTGCAGTACATGAAATTAAATGAATAGGATATTGATATTAGCAGTGGAAGTACTCTACCAACAAAACAGAATTAAGTTACAGCAATGAAATTAGTTTCCTTCTAAGCCGTTAAGTCATTGAAACAATGGAGGGTATTTTTTATATGGATGCTTGTGGACTGAATCTCATGTGCAATAGCAAGAGGATGGAAAATACTGAAACTTCTGAGATTAGAGAGACTTTCAAAGCTAGAGCTACGTCTGACTGGTTGCAAGGTGCCATATTTTTTATTATAGTAGAACCAGATTTTTGTGGACCAGGATAAAGTAAACCAACCAAGATTTTAACTGGAATTCAACGCATTTCAGTGATCAGATTGCAAAACAGTACACTATCTTTTGTTGAAAGATTTCCATAGGGCACCTAGCATCACAGTATATGTATGCTTGAACATCCACTTAAGAACAAATTCTTACAAAAATGACATTATCCTCTTCAATAAGCATTGGATCAGGTACTTAGACTTTCTTCTACTAATGCATATGCACTGTTGGAAAGCTTGTGGAAGAGTTAGAATCATAGCTCTCGAGCATCCTTGATACCACTCCAGAAGAGTGGACTGCTTGCAGGCTTAATGATGGAAGGAAATGCTAGAGAATCCCCTGAAGTAGCAAAATAACAAAAAAAGGGAAGTTTAGTCTGGCTCCATGTATCATAGCTAACATTGCATATGGCACTGGCTTTACGGTGAACTACAACTTGGTGTCAGCAAAGAATATTAAAACAGAGCAACGAGAGCTAGGACTTGTTTGCTGGGACACAGCCTTGAACTTTGATAAAATAGCTTCAAAGCAAGAGAAGCCATAGTTGGTAGTGTTTCCTCTTGACAAAGAAAAAGTAGTAATCAACAGCAGCTGTGACCAATGTTCCCTCTAAGGTTTGGCGGCTTGTGTGCAAAATTTTCAAGCTGTGTGCAAAACTTTTTCTGAATAAATTTTTTGTGTAAACTCACACGACAGAAATTATAGGCATTAATTGAAGTTAAAGTAATTGTAAATAGAATTAATTAATTGTGTTTAATTGAATTTGAATGAATTTTGAATTGAAATTTAATTTTTAGAAAGGTTTTTATTTAAAATTAATTTTTTAAAAGTTTTTTTAAAGGAAGGAAGGAAGGAAGAGATAAAGAGAGAAGGAAAGAAGAGAAAGGGAAAAAGGAAGGAAGAGAAAAAGAAAGAGAAGGAAGGAAGAGAAAGAAGAAAGAGGAAGAAAAGAAGAGAAAGAAAGAAAAAAGAAGGAAAGAAAAAGGAAGACAAAAGGAAAAAAGAGAAAGGAAGAGAAAGAGAGGAAGAAAGAAATAAGAAGGAAAGCAAAGGAGAGAAGGAAGGAAGAGAAAGGGAGAGAAAGAAGGAAGGAAGAGAAAGAAGAAAGAGGAAGGAAAGAAGAGAAGGAAGAGAAAGGAAGGAAGCAAAGAAAGAGAGAAAGAAGGAAAGAAGAGGAAACAGGAAGAGGAAGGAAGGAAGAGGAAAGAAAGAAAGAAAAAAGAAGGGAGAGAAAGAAGAAAGAGGAAGGAAAGAAGAGAGAGAAAAAAAGGAAGACAAATAAGGAAAAAAGAGAAAGAGAGGAAGAAAGAAAAAAGAAGCCAGGCAAAGAAAGAAAGAAAGAAAGAAAGAAAGAAAGAAAGAAAGAAGCCAAGGCCGCTGGTGGGGGAGGACCCTACCGCCCCGGAGGCTGATCCCGGCCCCATGCTGGAAGGCCGAGGCCGTGGATTAGCCCGGCCCCGGCCCCGGGCCGGGAAGTCGAGGCGGTCAGCGGGTGGGAGCCCGGGAGTCCGCCGCAGCCACCCCGCTGCCCTGGCCGCATGGGGCAGGCTGGCAGGCAGCCCCGCGCTCCTGACCCTAGCCTGAGCCTGCCTGTCCCACCTTGGGGGCGGGGAGGGCCAACCCAGAGGCCAGGTGCAGGCCGGGTGTGCCGCGGCAGATCCGCTGCCCTGGGGGTTGGAGGGAGCAGCGGGGCTGCCGGGCTGCGCGGGGGTCCCTCACTGCTGCGCGGGGGGTGCGACGGCCGCTGCATGGCCGCGCAGCTTAGAGGGAACACTGGCTGTGACCCCAGCCATAAACACTTTCCTATTTTCATTTCCATACCATAAACACACAGTCTCTCTGCTGGAACCAGTGACTAACTCAGATGCCAAGCAGGGTGGCCTGTCATTTGTAAAAATAAGAAATAAGTTTATGGGAAATGTAACTGTCAATGACACGAGCACATATGCTTTCCAACAGAGTGGATCTGTAGTTCTCAGCAGTTTCCATATCGTCTAGTTTCTCCTGACAAAAGCTATTTCCTAAACACATAGGAGATTTTGTTTAAATTTTTTTCTCTTTTCTTCCTAAATTAAATTCTCACTGTCACATTCAAATGTCACTTATCATGGCCTGACTCTCATCTCACACCAAAGTAAATCAGAAGTAACGCTATTGGGTAGAATGAGGAGGACACTCACGGCTCATAATTTTTTGATGAGGAGTAGAGAGGGGCAGCCAAAATCTCCAGTAGTTTTAAAATAATGGGGGAGGGTTTCTAAGAAGTCCTCCCAAACTACCATCTGAGTTTTTTATTGTTGGTTTTGGTTTTGAAATAGGCTAGAATTTACTAACATTTTATCCAATTCAGCTTATCAAATATGTACCTGTGGTGGTCACTCAGTGCACAGACAAATAAACCAGTGTGAAACCATGTGCTAGTATTATTTTTATCCCAGTAGCACCAGCAGGGCCAGGTTGAGATTGAGGACCCATTAGGTTTAGACACTTCACCAGCACCTAGTGAAAGATGGTCCCCGTCTCCAAGGGATATATTCTAAATAGAGGGGACAGATAATGGGCAGGAGAGAAAACAGAAGTACAGAGAGGTGACGCATCTTGTCTGATTTCATGCAGGTCATTGGCAGGGCAAGGAACCAGAACCCAGTTGTCCATAGTCACAGGCTAGTGCCCAAGCTAGGGGACCACACCCTACCTCCGGCCTATAAGCATGCTTCAATTAAAGACATGTCAAAGGTTACTGATGAACACCCTCACTGCCAATTAAAAGGAGACTCCATGCCCACTATCTGCTCCTTCCAGGAATGCCTGAACTTCAATTTACTGGCACCTGCCACATACATGCCAACGACATGGACTTTATGAAAATAAAGTCCTGATTGGTTAGGAGTCAATATCACTAGATTTCATCAGTTTCCTAAGGGTTCTAGCAGAGGAGGTCTCTGTTAGTGTGTCCCTATGAGATAATCAGTCTTCCTTCCCCTAAAGTGCCTGATTCACCTCTCATTGTTAATGAAAGTTGTGCTCCAAGGAGTGAATCACACCCACAGGAGCCTTCTGATGAACTCACTGGCTATGTCTACACTGACGATTTAAGTTGACTTAAGGAGGCTTAAGTCGACTTAAATTAAGCCACATCCACACTAGGCTTTCATTAAGTTGACTTAAAAAATTCCTTAAATCGACTTAATGAAAGCTTAAGTCAACTTTATAACTACCACTCATTAGATCGACTTAACCCTTAAGTTGACTCTTTAAGTTGACTTAAGGATGGTGTGGATGTGGAGTAACCCTTAAATTGATTTTATTAAGTCGACTAAAGGGTGGTTAGGTTGACTTAACAAAGTGGACTAAGTCGACTTAAAGCTAAGTCAACTTAGTCGACTTTAATAAGGTCGACTGTAAATCGACAAAGTCGACCTTATTAAGTCGACTTAACAAAGTCAACCTAACTATTTCTAGTGTAGACATAGCCACTGCGATTTAGACTGGGCTTCAAGCTGCTTGTACTGTCTGCCAGATATAGATGACGTGGTGGTTAAATCAGTTACATAAAAGCCAGGGAGACCGCAGTGTGACTAGTTCTCCTTGCCTTAGTAATTGCAAAGAAATGCAGGTAGGTGATGGTAATTGGCACTGTTACCAAATGATTCCTCCTAGGATGGTAGGACTTGTGTGGCTGCATGTGAAAGCAAGCATAAAAATGGATTCAGATCTTACTATGTCAAGGCAAAATTTCAAATTGAGGATTACTGGATTTAAGTAAAAAAATACATCTAAAGAATGGTTTTAGAATATTCTGCTAGACTAATCCTTGATGTAACTTCTATGAAATCAATAGTGTTCCATCAGGGATGAAGTTAGCCCATTATAGTTAAGGATATAATTCCACATTTATTGCATATATAATTTTTGTCTTGCGGTTGGTTCTGTTCAATATTTCCATGAATGATTTAGATGATGGCATAGACAGTACATTTATAAAGTTTGCAGATGATATCAGAGTGGGAGGGGTTTGGTGGAAAAGATCACAATTCAAAATGATTTGTACAAACTTTTGAAATGGTCTGAGGTAAATAGAATTAAATTCAATAAAGTCAAATGCATAGTACTTCACTTAGGAAAGAACAATCAGTTGTACACGGGCAAAATGGGCAATGACTGCCTAGGAAGGAGTACTGTGGAACGGGATCTGGGTGTTATAATGGGCCACAAGCTAAATATGAGTCAACAGTTGGAAAAAAAAAAAACACCCCACCATTCTGGAATGTATAAACAGGAGTATTGTAAGTAAGACATGAGAAGTAATTCTTCCACTCTACTCTGTGCTGATTAGGCCTCAACTGGAATATTGTGTCCAGTTCTGGGCGCCTCATTTCAGGAAAGATGTGGAGAAAGTTCAGAGAAGAGCAACAAGAATGAATAAAGGTCTGGAGTACTTGACTCATGAGGGAAGATTGAAAGAACTCGGCTTGTTTAGTCTGGAAAAGGTGAGACAGAGGGGACATAACAGTTTTCAAGTATCTAATAGTTGTTGCAAGGAGGAGGGAGAAAAATTATTTTCCTTAGCCACCGATGGCAGGACAAGAAGCAATGGACTTAAATCATGATGAGGGAGGTTTAGGTTGGACATTAGGAAAAAATTCCTAACCATCAAGGTGATTAACCACTGGAATAAGTTGCCCAGGCAAGTTGTGGAATCTCCATCATTGGAAGTTTTTAAAAGCAGGTTAGACAAACACCTATCAGGGATGGTTTAAGAGGGTACTTGGTGCTACCATGAATTCAGTGGACTGGACTCAATGACCTCTCATGGTCCCTTTCAGTTCTATAATTCTACAAAGAATCCCAATCAGGTTCATTTGTTGAGTTTTATGACGTACTCCTAAAGATATATTATCACTCTCATGCCACCCAATTTCTCTCACTCCCTCATTACTTATGCATACACACAATGCCATAAAAGATATTTATTACTTTTTATTTTTTAAAGATAGAAAGAACAGTTAGACACACAAGTCCCATTTAATGTCAATGGGAAATAGGTATCCCTTACATATCCTAAAATCTTTTATTTTAACATTTATAAAATATATCTTCATAAACCTTTTAGAGCATAAGAACCGCAATTCTGGATAAGACCAATGGTCCATTTAGCTCAATATTCTATCTTCTGAAAGTGGCCAATGCCAGGTACTTCAGTGGGAATGAATAGAACAGGATCAAGTGATCCATCCTGTCACCCATTTCCGGCCCCTAGCAAACAGCAATCCTTGCCTATCCAGATTAATAGCTATTGAGAGAGCTATCCTCCCTTATCTTATCTAGTTTCCCTTTTTGAATCCCGCTAGAGTCTTGGTCTTTGCAGCATCCTCTGGCAAGGAGTTCCACAGGTGGCCTGGGCAAAGAAATACTTCCATTTGTTCATTTTACACCCGCTGTCTGTAAATTTTATTTGGTGACCCATACTTTCTGTTGTGAGATGTAGTAGTTCCTTATTTAATTTATTCCTTTTAAATTTCTCCACACAAGTCCCGATTTTACAGACCTCAGTTACATTCCCCCTTAGTTGTCTCTTGTCTAAGCTAAAAAGTCCCAGTCTTATTAATCTCTATTAACATGGAAACTTTTCCCTACCCCTAGTCATTTTTGTTGCCCTTTCCTATACCTTTTCTAATTTCAATATATCTTTTGTGTGTATGCGTGCGTGCGGTGGGGTGGGGTGACCAGATCTGCACACAGTAGTCAAGATGTATGTGTACAATGGATTTATAAAGAGGCAATATGATATTTTCTTTCCTCGTATCTATCCTATCATTTCCTAATGATTCCCAAATTCTGTGAGCTTTTTTGGCTGCCACTGCACATTGGGTGGATGTTTTCAGAAAACTAGCCCCAGTGACTCCAAAATCTTCCTTGAGTTGTAACAGCTAATTTAGACCCTATCATAGTATATGTATACATGTAGTAGGGATTATGTTTTGCAATGTTCATTACTTTACATTTATCAGCATGGAATTTCATCCGCCATTTTGATGCCCAGTCACTCAGTTTTGTGCGATCTCTTCACAGTCAACTTTGGACTTAGTTATCTTGAGTACTTTTCTATCATCTGCAAATCTTGCCATCTCTCTGTTTACCATTTTTCCTAGATCCTTTATGAATACACTGCAATGTACTGGTCCCAGTTGAGACTCCTGGGGGACACCACTATTCATCTTCCTCCTTTCTGAAAACTGACCATGTATTCCTACCTTTGTTTCCTATCTTTTAACCAATTACTGAGCCAGGAGAGGACCTTCCCTCTTATCCCATGAATCTTACTTTACTTAAGAACCTTACATGAGGGACTTTATTGAAGGTTTTCTGAAAAAAATAAAATAAAAATAAGTATACTATATCTACTGTAACTCCTTTGTCCACCTACCTGCTGACCCCTTCAAAAAATTGTAGTAGATTGGTGAAGCATGATTTCCCTTTAAAAAAATATTGACTCTTTCCCAGGGTTGGATTAAGGAAAGGGCTTTAAGGGCTGCAGCCTCTGCCCCAAGCCTAAATGGGGGCCCCATGACCCCCCAAAATTCAAGCCTGAGTGACGGCTACTGCCTCTGGCCTTCAACCTCCCTGCCCAGTCCCTGCCCAGCACAGCATCTGCTCCTCAGACATTGTTGCTGGCCCTGGCTACAAGCACAACAGGCTTCTGCTTCTCATGCGGTCCCACCATGTCAATGTTTGAGCCTGTAAAGCATCAGGACAACACCCACTCCCTGACAGTCTAGGAGGGAGGCCATGCCCCCTCATTGCTGCATTCCTGTAATTCCTCCTAAAAAATGGGAATTAGCTTTTGGGTCACGGGTCCTGGCCCCTTCTTCAAGTTAGATGTCTACATGTTCTCTAGCCCTAGGTAGGATGAACAGGCAGGCTGTAATCTAGGCCCTTAGTCAGGGCAGGGCAAACATGCAGTCTATGGGCCTTGGAGGTTTCTCGGGCCAGAAGGGGGCAACTACCTCAAGAGTGGTGTGGAAAAGGGGGGAGGGAGAAATGAGGGGTGTGGAAAAGCGGGGTGGGGAGACGTCACCCATCTCCACTGCATCCCAGCTCAGGTCCCAAGCAGTTGCAAATGTCTGCCACTGGGGCTCTAGCCAAACCTTACTGATATAGCTGCAGGACAGAAAACACAACCAAACAGTTGTTCAGCTCTCCTGGTCTACTACCTTCCCTTAGAGTACTTGTGCCTCAGTGGTGCCTTCATTCTCCTCAGATAGCCAGGGGTAGTGTCCACAGGTCCTCAGTGGAGGTGGCAGTCGGCAGTTCCTCCAGATCAGGCCCAGCAGGTAGCTCCTTCCAGTTACAGGCAGGCAGATCCCAAGCAGGGCAGTAGTTTAACTAGGGGAGAGATGTTCTTCCCCTCTAGGAGCTCCCTCCAGAATGAGCTAGTTAGGTTAGCTTTTATACTTTCTGTCCCACCCCTCAACTTCTGGTGGCGCAGGCAGGGCTGCTTTGACTCAGCCCACCAAGGGTCAAGCTGTCCTGCCCTGTCCATCTGCACGGGAGGCCTTTGCCTCTGACTACAAGCCCTAAAATAAATGAAAGGCCTAATATAGCCCTGATGTGCAATCTCATTGCTTTCTCAGACTGAACTTCAGGCAGGTAGATGATGGTGGATTAGATAAATGTTTCTGGGGGTTTTTTGTTGCTGTTTCCGATAGTTTAAAAAACAAACAAAAAAAAAAACCCACCAACATATTTTGTGTTAACCCAAAATGATGTCTTTTGTTTTAAATTTTCATCAAACCCCAAAGTAAAACATAAACAAAAATCAAAACCCACCCTTTTTGGTCAAATAAAACATTTTGTTTGACCATAAACAAAATGTTTCCTTTAGATTTTGAACATTTTAAATGTTGTTTTTACTTTTTCTTGTATAAACTTGAAGGAATTTTTCAAATGGAAAGTTGTTCCACATAAAAAAGGGAAATGTTTTGCTATTTTAATAACTTCTTTCGATCAAAATGATTTGATCAGCCCAGATCTGCATTCCCTCTCCTCCACTGCAAAAAGGTTTAGTTAAAAAACGTCATCTACAATGGCTTGAAAGGCCAGGGGACTGAAGTTCTGTGTGTATCCAAATAAGAGAATGAGCAGCAACACTGTACACACCTCTGAGAAGAATGGTTAATTAGGATTTCAAACACCACCATCTTATTAGGACTTTATGCACCATGCATTGATTAGAGAACACTTCATGATTAGCAAAATAATTATCACTCAGGAGATAATGGTCAATTCAACCTCACATGGGGGAAAAATATTTCTTTCCTAAACAGCTTAGGAAAAACACAGGAACGTTAGTAGATTCTCTGCTTCTGACAGTGTTGCAGTTAAAGCAAAATCTTCTTAAATGATGCACCGTCCAGAATGGACAGTTTTCAATGTGTGATGTCATTTCAGGAGGAAGTAGTGACTGAGAAAAGCTAGCATGACCTTTATTTAATGATCTCACTTTCTCATTGCTCAAGAACTGTGAAGAGAGAAACCTTCAGGTAAAGGTTAGAAGCATAAAGGCAAGTCAGCTCTGAGGAATGGAACTGAAGGGCTGGCCAAGTGGTAAAATATCAGCTATAAAAAGAGAACATTAGAATTTAGACTCTGAGGCAAGCACTATGGCAGTGTGTGGTGGTCAGAAAGGTTTAGAGGGAAAACAAAGATGAACAATAAGAGATCCGTCTGTGGAATCTGCTGCAGGTGGTCATAGAGTCAAATACTATAATTACATTAGTTAGTGTTTTAAAACTATAAAGCTATATGCATGCTAATTGCAATTATTATTTTGTTTATTAGCTACATTTGACAAGGGTTTGGATATTTTTTTAATCCAGCAATAAGCTTTGCACAGTAATTATTAATTAGTAATAATAATTGTTATTAATTGTTTGTATTTTTAGAATGCCCAGGAGCCCATTGTGCTAGATGCTATACTAAGGAGGATGAAATCTCATGGATCCTGCCTTCCAGGAATCTTGTGTGGATTAATAAATTAATGTTCACTCAGCAATTTAAAGATATAAACCACAACAATGAAGATTTTCAAAGCAGCTAAGGGATTTAAACACGCATCCTCCGTTAAACTTAAATAACCTAAATCATCTACACTGCCTTGAAAATCTCAGCCTACAGAATTGCTCTTGTTAATTGTAATTATTACTGGGATAATGATGCAAGCTGAACACTGGGGGGGGGGGGAGAGATCAGGAAGGAATCACTTTCTCTAGGTGCTTATGTTGTCCACATCACCATAGAAACTGAGTGTCTTTCAATGGTTTGTAGGAAGCATTATTGTACCTCTTGTAAAGATTGGGAGTCAAGCGGTGCCTCAGTTTTCTAAGTCACACAGGAAGGCTATAACAGGTCCAGAAATTAAGCCCTTAATCTCCTGAGTCCTAATCCAGTGCCTTAACCACAGAAACATCCTTCTTCCCCTGTTCTGAGCAGGTGGAGTCTGTGAGCAGGCCAGACCCTGCTCCCCTGTGTGAAAGCAAAGAGCGCAGTTGAGACACTGAAAGAAGTCAGGACTACACCTGAGGTTATAAAGCCAGGAAGGGGAGGAGTGATTGGAGCAAGCTGTGTCTTGGGGGGAGGCACCGCAGTATTATGGAGCTGACTGCGGTGATGGGTCTCTGGAACAAGATGGCAGGTGCTCGGGGCATTCGGTGTTCCAGAAAGGGAGTTGAGGCAGTTGAATGAAAATGGGTTGGGAGAAAGAAGATGGCTGGGACTGGAAAGTTGAGAAAAGCAGGCTTACCAGAAATCCAAAGAGGGGAAACTGTGAACATCTAGGACAAAGGGTAAGCTGAGGAGTTGTTTCCTATCTGTTGCGTGCTTATGTTTCAGCACATAAACCTTCTTAAAGAAGATGGCATGGCAGTGAGTGTTTGCTGAGCAAGGGAGAACCCTCCCTCCTTTCATACCTCCTGCGTAGCATTGAACAGGTGTCCAGCTGAATAGGGGGGTGCAATGGGCATGGAGGATCACTTTCCTCTGAAATGTCAGGTACTGGCTATAGTGAGAGACCGGGCATCGGATTTATACCCCATTGGTCTGATATGATATGGCAAATCCTGTAATCTTATCTTGCTTGGAGAGGAGTACAAATGTTCAACATTATTCACACAAGACACTGCAATGCTCACCTGCATTGTAGCCTGTGGATAAAATTTCTGCCTGCCAACTTGCAAACTAATCGGTCCACAGCGAGTGCAGTGCAGTGTGTGTAAAAGTCCTTTTTACTTAGTGTTGGGCCGTGGAAGGAATGTTTTGATTTTGCATGGCTTTTGGGTTGGGTTTTTGGTTTGGATAGCAAAATTGGCTGATCCAGAGCTGCTCCTCTTGGATCTGGGCTGTTCCGGAGGTTCAGAGATAATGTTTTTGTTTCCTTACTGGACAAGTGGGGTAAACTCCGCAAAAGCAAATCTGACCTCAGACTCAATTGGATGCAGCTCCTAGGCTATGTTTACACTGGCAAGTTAGTTCGAATTAAGGAAGCTTAACTAAAGGGTTAATTCGAACTAACTAGTTCAAATTAGCCAATGTGGCCATGTTAATTCGAACTAATTTCTTAGTTTGAACTAACCGGCCATTGAAATCAATGGGGATCACTAATTCGAACTAAGCAAGTGCCATTCATGGCACTTGTTTAGTTCAAACTAAATTTTGCTAGTTTGAATTAAGTTAATTTGAACTAACTAAAATTAGTTTGAATTAGTTACTTCAAACTAACTAATTCAAACTAATTTTAGCAAGTGTAGACATAGCCCTAGTTCGTATTAAATCTAGCACTGAGGAGTGGGATTAATTAGTTTTGATTATTATCCTGCCACTTACACTGATGTAAATCAGGAGTAACCCCACAATAGAGAGTATTGCAAGTACTTACAAGCAGTTAATACTGCTTGAAAAGTGAGTGTGATTGGTAGGTACCAGGTCTTCATGGCTTCCTACTGGAGGCTTTGCTGCTCTGCTCTCACCTACCCCAGGAAGCAGATATCTGAGAAGAAAAGAGAAGTCATTTTGGAAACCAGAGAAATATGGTCCTCCAGCAACCAGAAGGGCTGGGGACCAGCAACAGCCAGTCGAGGCCCAGCATGATGAAAAGGAGCTACTTACTGGAAAAAAGTCGATTCCTAGTTAGAGCCAGAGGAATGTGAAGGAATGCTCATTAGGTTGCAGCCAGAGGGACAAGGCTGGGGCAGGGCCTTTTCCTGGCCATAATCAGTGGTAGGGGCTAAGAAGGAGCTCTGCTGACTCAATCTGAGAGGCAATTTAACCCAGAAAGGATAAGAAATTAGGTTGTTTGTATTTGGCCTTGAAGGGCAAAACAAACAAGCAGTCCTGTGTCACTTTTAAAGGCTAACAAATGTATTTATTGCAGGAGCTTTCATGGATGTATGCGACAAATAAATTTGCTAGTCTTTGAAAGTGCCACAGGACTCCTTGTTTGTTTTGCTGAACTAGACAAATACGGCTCCTCCTTTGGAACTTCAAGGGCAAGGACCTGTTTCCATTTTTTTAGTTTACTATAGCTTGGAAGGGGTTTTGGACTGTGCCCTTACTGAGTCTGAAAAAGCTTCACAGAGGCTGGCGACAGCCTGTAGAATGTGCTGGCAGCTGAAAAAATGGCAGCCCCGTGCCCAGATGGCAAGGGTGTGCTTGAAAGGTGAATGTAACTCACCCCAGTGAGATGGTCTCCATTGGAAATCCCACTTATTTTCATGGAGTAAAGCTTTACATTCTGTAAAATGTTACTGTATTTTCTTCTTCATGAGAAACTGTGACAAGTTCCAGAAGGGGAGCCGTGTTGGTCTATTTCAGCAAAACAAATAAGGAATCCTGTGGCGCTTATAAAGACTAACAAATTTATTGAGGCATAAACTTTGGTGGGTTACAACTCAGATGTATGAAGTGAAAACTACAGGATGCTAGGTATATATACAAGTGGAAAGAAGGATGAGTTAACCAGGTCAATTCAAACAATGTAGACATGGCCCATTAACAAGAATTGATGAGAAGGTGAGAATATTTAAAGAAGGAAAATTACCTTTTGTAGTGAGCTAGCCACTCCCTGTCCATATTCAGAACTAGTCTGACAGCATCAAGTTTGCATATGAGTTCCTGCTCTGCAATGTCACACTGGTGTCTGTTTTTGAAGTGTATTTTGTGGTTTGTTTGTTTTTCCCTGAAGCATGGTGATTTTCAAGTCTATTATTGAGTGTTCAGGGAGACTGATGTGCACCTGTACTGTGTTTTAAATGTTACCATTCTTTATGTCTGATTTATGTCCACTTATTCTTTTTGTGGAGATAGTCCAGTCTGGCCAGCGTATATAGCAGATGACATTGCTGGCACATGATGGCATATATCACGTTGATAGATATGCAGGTGAATGAGACTCTGATGGAATGCTCCAAGAAAAACTTGGTCCTAGCTCCTTGAGGAGATCAAATGTTGAAAAAGACTGAACTCTGGGGTGAGAAGCCACTTTATTGGTTGGGAAAGGTGAATTACGGCCTATACTTTAGTCACATTGTATTATTGTGTTTTGTATGGAGCCATTTGTTTTTGCTACTTAATTGTTTGTTTGAATTTCAATTCTTTCTTAATTAAATTTCTTCTCATTTTACTATAACGTACCATAATTGTTGTGTGTGATACAGGCACAGTGCTCGGTGTTAGAACTGTGATAGGCTGCTCCTTTGGAAATGGAGAAGATGGGATTTTTGTGGGTGTCCAGTGACCAGGAGATGGACACCACAGGAAGACACTTTGAAGGGACTTGGATATTCAGGTGCATGTGTTGTCAATCTGCAGGGCTGGTATAGCTCAAAGAAAAGTGGCTGATGGAGCAGTTGTTTTAGGGAGCTAACTCCCAGCTGGCATAGGCAAAACTCTCTTGTGCTGTAGGCAGGTAGGGAAAAAGGGGCCACAGCCATGGGTGCCCTGGGAAGCATCACAGGAAGCTAGCAGGAGAGCAGAGGGGCCCTGCAATGCTGGAATTCCCACTGTACACGTCAGGCTTTGCAGATTTGGGGTCCTAGACCTTCCCCTAATGAGAGAATGAAATGGAAACTCAAAAAGTGGAACTTAGTGCAAATTTCCCAGGTCTTGGTGCAGCTCATGTGAGCTCTGGGGTACAATGTAGCCCTTAGTTAATAAATGGCAATGCAAGCCAGAGAAAATTGTACTGAAGAAGAGAGTGAAGTATTACTCTTTGTTTATTTATTTATTCTTTATAATTTATTTATTTATTATAGTGAAGTAAAAAAGAGAATACTCTCTTTTGGGAAATACCCAGCAGGCAGTGTGGTCTCGTAGTTGGGGGTCTGAAATAGGACTCTGGGGAACTAGCCTTTATTCTTGGCTTTGCCTCTGACCTGCCGTTTGATCTTGGGTAAGTCGCTTGCCCTTTCATCTTTTGTCTTGTTTATTTAGGCTGTAAATTCTTACTGTGTATACGTACAGTACCTAACATAATGGGATCCAGATCTTGGTTAGGACTTCCAAGCTCTAATAGAAATAATAAGAAGCTGTTGAGTTTAAAGGACTGTAAGGAGATCCTTAGCTTCTCCCCACATAAAAATAAATTAGCGTGGCAGATACCATGAAGTTCTGAGAGTGAACATATTGTATTGGACTAGTGTTCCTTCCTGTTCTAACCTCTTTTTGCTCACTTTTCTTGATTGTCGTTAAGTTCTCTTTGGGTACACAAGCTTGGCAAACATCTTCAAAAACAAATCTCTCTTCTTGCCAGGAAGGTTTTCCCAGGCTCTCCTGCCTCTAATTTTAGTGAAAGATACAGCAGGGAAAAGGGTGATATAAGAGCTAGTAGTGCGAATCAAGTGTAGTGGGAGATTATTAGCCGATTATTCCTAGTGTAACTGCCATTTAAGAAATGTTTTCAATAGAAACCAAGCCAGCAAAGATATGTAGAGTTTTCTTTTCCCTGTTAGCATAGCCAACTGAGGGCTTTTATCCTCTGCAAAACTGTCAGTGATTACATTGGCGTAGATATCAACCCCAAGCCAATTGCCTTTTTGTAGGTTGAATGATCATGACATCTCTTCTTACTCACTCACAGGAGATTCTTCTTCCTCTCAGTTTATTCTCTGGAGTGTTGTATCACTCATCCTGGATCTCAGAATGTCTCTCTCTTGAGGAACCCTCTTCCCCACTTCTGGAAAGAATTCTTTTATCTGTACATGTGTTAATGTAGCAGGTATTCCAGGGAGGATGTTGAGGACTCCAAACAAGCGTTAAGCTGCCACATTTTCATGGCTAAATGACAGAATGCAGTCTATAGTGTTGTAACTATGTTGGTCCTAAGATATTAGAGAGTCAAGCTGGTTGAGATAATATGTTTTATTAGACCAACTTCTGTTGGTGAAAGAATACACACAGAAAAAACTCATATCATGGAGGCAAATGCCTTCCACAAAACGATAACTCTCTGACTTCTTAGTCCTCCTCCTTAAAGGAGACCTGCACCACACATTCAAAAGACAAGCCTGGGAGCTTAAATTCATAACTTTGGTAGATGCTAAAAATCATGTTCTTAATAAAGGCCTGGGATGTATGTCTTCTTATTACTATCTGTAACACTCTAATTCCCCTTTGATTAAGACTGCTGAGGCACATGATTTATGAGGAGAGACTAAAGGAACTAGGCTTATTTAATCTGCAGAAGAGAAAACTGAAGGGAGATTTGATAGCAACTTTCAACTACTTGAAGGGGAGCTCCAAACAGGAGGGAGCTAAGCTATTCTCAGAGGTGACAGAGGACAGAAGAAGGAGCAATGGTTTCAAGTTACAGGTGGGGAGGTCTAGGTTGATATTAGGAAAAACTTTCTCACTAGGAGGGTGGTGGAGCATTGGAATGGGTTACCTAGGGAGGTGGTGGAATCTCCACCTTTGGACATTTTTAATGCCAGGTTAGACAAAACCCTGGCTGGGATGATCTAGTGGGAATCATTCTGCTTTTAGCAGGGGGTTGGACTAGATGACCTCATGAGGTCCTTTCCAGCCCTAATCGTCTATGATTCTGTGTTCTCTGACTGCAACCACCCACTTCACTTTGAATAAGCCCTTACGATATCTATTAACTAATTATTAATCACAATCTTTTGCACCTCATATTTAGTTGTAACACTCTGAGTACCTTTCCCAAATCTGCAAAAGAGTTCTGTGTAGCTCAAAAGCTCATCTTTCACCAACAGATATAGGTCCAAAAAAACATATTACCTCACCTTGTCTCTATAACATGATCTAGATTCTGCTCTAGGTTACGCCAAGTTTTCCTTTACTATTGCTTACATGTTCTGGTAAAATCTGAAAACTGTGCCCACCTGCACCAGGGTTTGCAAAATTCCACACTCTAAAATGGTAGCAACATATTGATCATTGTTCCCATGGATTTGAAATAGCATTTTTCCTGTTGTTCCGGTGCATGAAATGCACCATGGCGATCAGTTCAATAAACATTCAGACATTGTGTTCAAACCATTTGGCTAGATACTCAGCTGATGTAAATTAACATAGGGTGTGTCTACACTAGTAAATTAAGTTGACTTAAGCAGGCTTAAGTCGACTTAATTTACTCTGCGTCCACACTGGCATTTCCTTAAGTCGACTTAAGCTGCTGCTTAAGTCAACTTAAGGAAATTTAAAGTTGACTTTATTAAACCTAGTTTAAAGTGGACTTTAATGCTTAAGTCGACTTCTTAAGTCGACTTAAGCAGCGTGGGCACCCTAAGTCAACTTAGTCGACTTAGGGCAAGGGGAAAAAGGAGCCCCTGCTCCCTTCTCCCCAGGAAGCCGCTAGTGGCTTGTTCTGGGGAGAGCCAGTCCCACCCAGGACTGGCTCTCCGCAGCACAAGCCGATAGCAGCTTGTCCCGGCTCCCTTCCCCCGGGACCGCTCAGGTCCCACAGAGAAGGGAGCACGGGGCTCCCTCCTAGCCAGGACCCGAGTGGTCCTGGTCAAAGGGAGCCCTGCATTCTCGCCGGCACTCCAGCTGCCAGGCAGCCCCCGGAGTCTGCCCGGCAGCTGGAGTGCCGCTGTGTCAGCTACTTTAAGTCGACTTAGGAGTCCTTATTAAAGTCAAGCTAAATCCCTAAGTGTAGACATAGCCATAGATCCAACAAAGTCAGTGGAAGGTTGTTCTTTTTTTTAAAAAAAATTGCATTGAAAAATTGGTTAATAAAGACCCGGGATGTGCCACTTTTGGGGGGGAGGGGAATTCTAAAAGTCAACTGTTATTATTCATGAATTTTTTCATTCTCTGTAGTATGGGGAATGGCTCACTTGCTGGTGGATTCTCTGTATCTCACAGTCTTTAAATCATGATTTGAGGACTTTAATAACTCAGTCATAGGTTAGAGGCTTATTGCAGGAATGGGTGGGTGAGGTTTTGTGGCCTGCATTGTGCAAGAGGTCAGACTAGATGATCCTATTGGTCCCTTCTGACCTTCAAGTCTATGAGTCTGAGTCTATTTAAAGAAAAAAACAAAACAAAAAACACTTTGGGAGTTGTAGATCAGTCTCCTCAAGTTACCATTCTCACCTATGGATTGGGCTCCCAGGCTGTATTGCATCTTCTGTGATACTCCTAGACTGGAACTTTGATGTGAGACTGTATCATGAAAAGATGCGATCAAAGGTATCGGCCCATAGAGAAAAATGGGAGCATGGAACACCCAAACTACAAATGCCATGCGATACAGTGGCAGCATTCCTAGACTGAACTATTTTAAGTTTTGACCAAAAGTTTGTATTCTGTCATGAAGACTAATCCTTTCCTTCTTCACTGCAAAACTGTGAAAGTTCATTAGTTTGCTGCTTTAGAAATCCATCTCATTGTTATGTCACCCATATATAGGCACATTTTGCAAACCCAACCCAACGCAACTGTTTTTCAGAATCTACCCCAAATCCATTCTAAAAAAAGGCCTTGAAGTGTTCAATTTCTAGTGAAGGGCTTCCATGAACAATTTACTTATATCCCAATGTTCTGAAACTACTGTAACTATCCATGTTTCATCTGTAAATCAGATCCAAAGAGCCAAAGCTTATAAATCCTTAATCCTTTTTTTAAGGCTTAAAATTGAAGGTTGTGTGCCTGGGTCTGTCTATGTCTGGAGTAAAAGAGATGAATGGTAGCTGTCTACTTACAACAAAATTGGCTGATAAAGAAGACTTTTCTGCCCCCTTTAGTAAACAGATCACATAGCTCTCCTTCTGCCTTCATCCATTTAATAGCAATGTTTCGCTAGCCTCTTTCATCTTTATTTTCACGCTAGTTGGCTTTCTCACAATCTAGTCCACTTTCCAGTAACACTTTATTTTTTTATGAGCTGCCGGGATGCAGCAACAGGTTTATTTGTACCTCACTGTGATGCAATTAAGTCTCTGCAATTTTTTCCCTTGTGCACTATTCTGTGGTGGAGTTTTGCTTCTCCAGATTCAGTAGCTAAAAGTAAGAGATGCAACAATCCTCAAGAAGAAACTGCTATAGTAACTGTGGCTATGTCTACACTTGTTAATTTAAGTCGACTTAGCTAAGTCGACTTAACAAAGTCGACTTTGTTAAGTTGACTTAGCATGTCCACACTCAAAATTTAAGTCGACTGAGAGGGGACCCTACAAAATCGACCTAGAGTATCCACACTGGACGCCTAGGTCGACTTGTAGGGGGTAGGTAGACCTGGGACAGGTCCACGGTGGCAGGGGGGGCACCCCTTTCCAAGTGCCAGGGGGCTCAGCCTTTGCCTTGTACCTTGGTACAATGGGGCAAAGGAGGACAGGGACCCTGGCAGGGCATAGGACCCTGGGGGGGGGCATGCCAGGCTGTGGCTGTGCCAGCCACCCTGGCAGGGAGGGCAGTGGGGAAGCCCTAAAGCCCCCCTAAATTGACTTAAAGTCGACTTAGGGCTACTCCATGTCCACATTGGGGTGATATTAATAATCCTTCATTTTCCTACCTTCCGGCAACATTGACTCTTTAGAGAGTTAGCTCTTTGCTGGAGAGATTCTTATTAGCTGTTAAAGTGTCTAACATAATTGGGCCCATAACCCTAGGCAAGGTATTTTTGGCCATGAAAAGCATATGTGGAATTTATTTGAGGAGCCACGATGGTGGAGTGAAGTGAGGGGTTGCTCCCTTGAAGCCATGAGGGGTGTCTGGGAGGAGGCTACTCCTTCACAGAGCAGCTCCAATCAAAAAAGCAAACAATACATTAGGTTGCATCAGGAATGGAATGATGAATAATACAGAAAATATTAAAAGGCCTTTATTTAAATCAGTGGTATGGCCTCATCTGGGTACAGTGTTCAGTATTGGTCACCATAGCTCAGAAAAGATATTGTATAACTAGAGGGGGATTTGGAAAAGGATATTAAGAATGAAGGAGGGCCTGGGAAAGCTGTTATATATAGGCTGAAAAGATTGAGATGATTTTGGAGAGGAGAGGAATAATATTTAAATAAAATAATATATAATAGCATATAAAACAATAAATCTTCTAGACTGTAGAGGAGAGGGATGGGGAACTTTTGGGCCTGTCTCATAGTAGAAGAACAAAAGGGCATTTAATGAAATTAAAGGTGAAAAATTATAACTGATAAAAGGAAATACTTTTCCACACACTATAATTAGCACGTTGAACTTGTTGACACAGGAAGCTGTTGTGTCCAAGAACTTAGAAAGATTCAAAAAGAGATTTGATATTTACCTGAATATCCAGCGTTATCAAAATTACAGGTAAAATTCTGGGAAAGGGATGTGGAAATCTGTTTCAAGATTGACCTGTTAGAGATCAGAATGAGTCCGGATACGAGAAGCAGATTATCCTACATAGAGGTGTAGGACTGGAAGGGGCCTTGAGAGATCTTTAAGTAGCATTCAAGGCAGGACAAAGCATTGTCTAGACCAGTGTTTCTTAACCAGTGTTCTGAGGAACACCAGTGCTTCATAGACATAGTGAAGGTGTTCCTCGACCCCTCCCTGTTGGGATGCTGAGTGGGGAGGAGGGAAGGAACAGTGTGGAGAGCTGACTTGCACCTGGATGTTGGGAACAAGGGGTGGTGGGAGCGAGGGGTGGAAGCTTTGCTGTGGCTGGGGCATTTTACATTTCCTGCCACTGTTTCTTCTTTCTTTTTTTTTTCTTTTTGCAACAACGTTATACTGTTGAAGCTTATTTAGCTTGTGGTGCCTTACGACTCCCAGATCCCTTTCTACAGTACTCCTTCCTAAGTAGTCTTTTTCCATTTTGTATGTGTGCAACTGATTTTTCCTTCCTTATTGAATTTAATCCTATTTATTTCAGACCACTTACCCAGTTTGTTCAGATAATTTTGAATATTAACCCTATCCTCCAAAGTACTTGCAACCTCTTCCAATTTGATGTTGTCCACAAATTTTATACGGGTACTCTGTATGCCATTATCAATCTGGACATAGACCTGAACCCCATAGGACCCCACTTGATATCCCCTTCCAACTTGACTGTGAAACACTGATAATTGTTTGCTGGGAACAATTTTCCAACCAGTTATTCAACTGTCATATAGTAGCTCCATCTAATTTGTATTTCCCATTTGTTCAGGAGAAGGTCATGAGACAATATCAATGGCCTTACTAAAGTCAAAATATACCACATCTACTGCTTTTGCCGTCCACAAAGATTGTTACCCTGTCCAAGAAAGCTATTAGGCTGGTTTGGAATGATTTGTTATTGACAAATCCTTGCTGATTGTTATCAACTTATTCTAAATGTTTTGCAAATTGATTGCTTTTAATTATTTGCTCCATTATCTTTCCAGGCACTGAAGTTAAGATGACTGGTCTGTAATTTCCTGGATTGTCCTTATTCCCCTTTTTATAGATTGGCACTGTAGTTGCTCTTTTCCAGTCCTCTGGAATCTCTCCCATCTTCTGAAACTTTTTAAGGTAATTGCTAATAGCTCAGATATCTCCTCACTCAGCTCCTGAAGTATTCTAGGATGTATTTCATCTGCCCTGGTGACTTGAAGGTATCTAACTTGTCTAACTAATATTTAACTTGTTCTTTCCCTATTTTAGCCTCTAAGCCTAACTCATTTTTCATTTCATTCATGAAGTTAGATGTCCAATTGCTACTAAACTTTCCCATGAAAATGTTCAAATTTTGTCCCTACATATTTGTGTTTATTTGTGTATAGTCATCCTGGGTAGTTTGACCTAGTTTCCACTTTTTGTAGAGCTCTTTTTAGATTTTCAGATTATTGAAGATGATCTTGCTATGGCAGGGTGGTCTTTTTCCATACTTCTTACCTTTCCTACAAGTGGGATAGTTTGCTCTCATGCCCTTAATAGTGACTCTTTGAAAAACTGCCATGTCTCCAGAATTGTCTCCCATGGGATCTTACCTAAGAGGAAAAATAATTTTATCAATTCATTGAGTTTGCTGACGTTAGCCTTTTCAATCCTTTATCTTTATTGGGCTGTTTTCCCTCCTACCATTCCTTAGAATCATAAACTCTATAAATTCATGATTATTTTCACATAAACTGCCTTCTACTTTCAAATTTTCAATCAATTCCCCCCAGTTTGTCAAAATCAAATGTAGAATGGTCTTTCCCCTAGTACCTTTCTCTACCTTCTGAAACTAAAAAATGGACTCCCAATACATTCCAAGAACTTTTTGGATAATCTGTGCCCTGCTGTGTTATTTTCCCAATAGATGTTGTGGTAGCTGAAGTCCCCTATCACTTTCAAGTCATGTACTTTGGATGATTTTGTTAGATGTTTAAAAAAAGCTTCTTCCACCTTTTCTTCCTATTTAGATAGTCTTTAGTAGGCCTCTACCATGACATTACCCTTGATTTCTTCCTCCCCACCCCCCACTTTTATCTTTATCCAGAGACTTTCAAGTTGGTCTCCAACTTGCATCTCAATCTCAGGCCCAATATATATATTGTCACTGCCCGTGACCCACAACTGCAATTGGTAGGCCTGTCAACAGCAATTCTGTTGAATGTTGAGTCTTTTCCACATGCTCGGGGATTAACTGATCACCATACTTGGGGTCAGGAGGGGATCTTCTCCCGAGGCAGATTGGCAGGGTCCTTGTGAGTTTTTTGCCTTCCTCTGTAGCATGGGACATTGGTCATGTGCTCCTGGTTATTCTGTACCTTGAAGTCTTTAAACCATGATTTGGGGACTTCAGTGACTCAATCATAGGCTAGGTGGGCGGGAGGTTCTTTAGCCTTGTGCAGGAGGTCAAACAAATTAATCATTCATATTGGTCCCTTCTGATCTTAAAAATCTATCAACCTGCTGACTGGGGAAATCTGGGTCCTACCATGTTGATCGAGATCCTTGCTTGGTATCAACTGACACAACTCCACTGACTTTAATGGATCTACCCAAATTCACACCAACTGAGGAGCTGGCCTATTAAATTTAATGGAAATGCTGGCAGGATCATTTCTCCATATGAAATATTCTTTCTGTTGGGGGAGAGGGGGAAGCTGTGCCCTCATGTTGCTCCTAACAGCTTAGCTATCAGGCTGTTGACAGAGTTCACAGCTTCCTCACAAATCACAAGTAAATAGGCTCCTCGATAACGAAGTGTGAGCTGAATAAAATAAAATGTCTGGGATGTTACCATAGCAATAGAAGTTCATGTTTGATGCCAAAATGATAGAACAACAACAACAATCTCTGATCAACGAAAAGTGCCCAGTTGCCATGGCAACTGTGTATGACTTGCATTTCAACTTTTGTGTCGCCACCATTAGTAGAGGATGATTGCTGTTAATTATTTTAATCACCAAGTACTTGATTCAATATTTATCCTGTGACCATTGCGTATATTTGCTGGAGGACACGATACAAGTCTATAAATCACATAATTCTCTGAGATATGTGTGCATTACTCGCAAAAAAAAAAAACCCAAAAAACCAAAACAAAAAAATGGAGAATATTATTAAGGTTCCAAAGTAGAGCATTGAAAAGTCATGAGATGCAAAAGGGTGTCTCTGCAATTTAGCTGCCGAAATGCAGGTGCACAGCTCAATTTTTCAGACTTGTCACGTTGCCAAATTTGGATAGATTTTCAGGGCAATGACAAAAGAGATTATAGAACCTTAGAAACTGGAAGGAACCATGGGTGCATCTACACTTGTAAATTAAGTTGACTTAAGCTTGCTTAAGTCGACTTAATTTACTCTGCGTCTACACTACAATTTCCTTAAGTTGACTTTGTTAAACCTAGTTTAAAGTCGACTTTAGGCTTAAATCGACTTTCCAAAGTCGACTTAAGCCAGTGTGGATGCAGAGTAGCCCTAAGTGAACTATAAGTTGACTTTGGGCTCTCCAGGACTCCCCCACTGCCCTCCCTGCTGGGGGGGTGGGGTGCCACACAGGGAGTCTGGCATGCCCACCTGCCCCATGCCCTGCCAGGGTCCTTATCCCTCTTTGCCCCATTGTACCCAGGTACAATGGGGCAAAGGCTGAGCCCCCTGTCACTATGCACCCTGTCACTATGCAAGGGGTGCCCCCCCCCGCCACCGTGGACCTCTCTCAGGTCCACCTAGCCTCTAGAAGTTGACCTAGGCATCCAGCATGGACACTCTAGGTTGACTTTGTAAGTTCCCCCCTAAATCAACTTAAAATTTAGGTGTGGACATGCTAAGTTGACTTAAAGTCGATTTTGTTAAGTCGACTTAGCTAAAGTTGACCTAAATTAACAAGTGTACACATAGCCGATGAGAGGTCATCGAGTCCAGTCCCCTGCACTCAGGACCAAGTACTCTCTGAAGCCATCCTTGACAGGTGTTTGTCTAACCTGCTCTTAAAAACTTCCAATGATGGAGATGT
Source organism: Pelusios castaneus (assembly GCA_007922175.1). NCBI lineage: Eukaryota > Metazoa > Chordata > Testudines > Pelomedusidae > Pelusios > Pelusios castaneus. Next base: position 1,547,005 of record ML685847.1, on the reverse strand, counting down.
CCCTGATATAAAGGCCACCACGCTCCCTGCCAACTTTCAATTGTCTGCCCCAAAGCAGGTGATAGAACTTTTCAAGGAAAAGGTCATCAAAAATGTTATATATAGGCGAAATATACTCCCCCCCTCCCCCTTTTATCCTCATTTTTTAAAACACTTGAACTATTTTGGCTGAAATTTTCTAAGTCAAATTTAGTCTGAGACTCTCACTCTGCATGGGAAAATTTGGCCCAAATGATTCCAGTTTAACAAAGTTACAAGCAACTGAAAAGCAGGATCTTATTAGGTGGCCCAACACATCCAGTTATAATCGGCGGTGCTAAAAGCTCTGTGTGGAATGTAGATTTGTATCTCGTAGTCTGGTTCCTCTCTGCCAGCTGTCAAAGACGTTAGTTGTGGAGGAGAGTCCCTTTTAAAGGGAAATAAAGCCTCTGCATTTTGTTTGCATACCTACAACCTTTTGCAGGCCTTGTACGAAGCCATCAGCAACTCTGTACGTGGTGGGGTGTTCCTGTAGTTCCCCTAATAGAGCACTGTGGCTTAATGTTCTCATTAAATGTTTAAACTCTCTTGGCCTGATTTCTCCACTTTTTCATGCCAATTTTACTCTGGCTTCAGTGTTGTTATGCCAGTTTTAAGTGACTGTAACAGAATGGGGGATCAAAGCTCAGTATCTGAGCACCTGTCCACCCACAGAAGTTGTACTGGTTTAATTTAAATCAGATTAAAAATCAATTTGGTTAGGCCTATGTAAACTCCTTTGTGAACATTCTGTAATCTGATTTTTAATTATCACCTGTAAACTGATGTGGACTGGGTTCGCACTAATATAAGAAGAAAATAACCAGAGTCTTGTGGCACTCCTCTGGAAATTACTAATATAAGAGTGTTGATATATGGAAATGTACAGATTTAACTAAATCAGTTTAAAATCACACCTTGAATTGAAATGGTACCAGTTTTTGCCTAGCCCAGACCTTAGTTTATCCATGTGTAAAATAGGGGCATTTACCGACCTGACAGGAGCCGTACAATGCTTAACTAATTCGTTATTATAAAGACTTTGATATCATTAGATGATGGAGGATGCATATATGCAAATCAAAATTTACTGTTATCTTAATATTATTAATTGTCACTGTTTTAATCCAAGATACTTCGAGAACAATTATTATAAAATCAGGATTTGTCTTTGTCTTTTTATCTCATCTATCTACATATATAATTTTTAACCTTAGAGACCCAACTGCATTTAATATCTGGTTCCTTGATTAGGACCTCTAAGAATATAAGGACATCCATACTAGGTCTCGCCAGTGGCCTTTCTAGCCCAATATTCTGTTTTATGACAATGGCTGGTGCCAGATGCTTCAGAGGCAATTATCAGAAATTGGCAATTTGAGAGATCCACTGTCATCCGGTCCCAACTTCTGGCAGCCGGAGGTATAGGGACACCCAGAGTATGCGGTTGCATCCCTGACCATTGTGGCGTTGAGCAACAGATGGTTAACAGCAAAAGCTTTTAGTACAATATATCAAATAAAATAATAACGTGTATGGAAAGCCTGCTTTGTTAACCAAGAGTTAAAAGAAATCTCAAGCCCAGTATGATGGTAAAAAGAGGAAATCCTTTCATATATGGTATGCAAAGTGGGTAGAATGATATAGAGTACATTGGATTCCTGCCTAAAAGTGAGTCAGTCTCCATCACATATGTCATACGTCAGTGATTATGACTCCGTCTTTAGCATTCCTAGGAGTGAGAGTGCTAAAGTCTCAAATGGAAAGGTTACAAGTCCAATTATTTTGTAATAAATCTGCTCATCTCCCACCCTTCTCCCCTCCATAGCTGTACAACAAAGAAATAAACAGCTCAGTTCATTTTGTCTCTCAACTAGTCCGAATGGGAATTCAGTAGCAGGAATCACTCTGCATATTCTGACAACTTCAAAAGGTTTCCCCTGAATACTTCTCCCCTGAAATCAGTGGTTAAAGTAATGTCAAGAGATTTGAGCTTTAGATGTATTTTGCAAATACTAAATACTGTAATAGCCAAGTAACCCTAACATACTAGAATACAGAACAGGCTGTGGTAACAACTTGTATGTGAGGAAGAGCCAGGTTCTCTCTGTCTCTCTTTAATTGTATTTATTTTTGTAACTTTACATGGGGAATGCATTCAGTTGTGTTCCTAGTGTAAGGGCATCAATATTTCAACCCTGAATCCTCAAGAGTGCAGCATAGACTTCTGTCTAATTGTAAGAGATTTGCATGGCATCTCTCATTAGATGTCTTTTATCTGTGTGAGAAACCAATGTTTCTACACATGGAGGAAGGAACATCTCAACATGAGTAAAAATGACGATCTGGCCCTAAAATTGCTGAACAAGCAGTAGTCAGAAAGCCATGTTGCAAAAATGAGTGTGATTCCATCTTAATTTTGAATCTTTTTTTTTTTTTCCAAATTTGCTAAAATTAAAGCTTTCCCACACCCCATGTACAGTGCTGCAACATCCATTTGGGAGCCAAAAGTCAAGATGTTATTTATCTGCCCTTGTTTTCTTCATCAGTTATTTAAAGCTTCTACACTTAGAAGTTGGTTCTTTTCTGGATTGCACAGCATTATCAGCCAAGCTCACTCTCCCATTGCTATGCTGGCTTAGCAGGAAGATGGACAAAATACCAACTTTAACAAAAAAAATTAAATAAGCAGCAATGACGCTTTTCAATTATTTTTCTGACTGTAAATAGATTTCAAAATGTTGTAAACAGATATAGGGCAAATAGAAATGCTATTCGTATAAGGAAAATCCCAATAATACAAAATAAATTTATTAATGTGGTCTCCAACTCATCCAACACCTTTGTGCCTTTAAAAAAAAAAGGATAAAGGGTGACTATTCAGCTTTTGAAACATATCAGTTTGAAACCTACATGAGCAACCAAAGGATTGACTTTTTCCATGGTGTCTGATTTTTATTTAGAACCTCCCAAATGCTGTGTTTTATTTTTCCTTGCTGGTTAAAGCAATTGAGCTGACTACTGATAAGATAAAAACTGGTAGAACTCCATGCAGTCATTTTTTAGATATTAAATTCAGGTAGCCAAGTTCCTTATCTATTTGTGAACTTTGCCAACAATGTGAGAGTACTATTTGAATACATTTTTTTCCTGGGGGTGGGTGGGCAGGCACTCTCGGTTGTAAGCACATTACAGTTAAATATAAGATGATGTGCACACTATTTTTTACAAAACTATAAGAAACATACTTGTAAATTTATCTGCTGAAGGAAATGACAAATAATTTACTACGGGTCTAGTGGCACTTTTAAAGACTGACAAAATTATTTATCGCGTGAGCTTTTGTGGGAGAAAAATCCCAATTCGTCAGATGTTTGAAGATGGGGAATTTACAAAATGAGTGAAAAATAAATGCTGGGAAGTATAGGTCATAGGATCGGGTCAGACTGTACCAGCAAATCAATGCAGTAATTTCCTGTCATTTTACAAATAAACATTGATTTACTCTCATCCGTTTGTGTACAAAATTATAAATAGCAAAACATAAAAGGTGCAAAATTATATATCCCCAAGAAGCAACGGATAATTCATTGCCGCAAGATAAGCCAGATATTTCTTTACTCATACGATCGCCCAAATTCTTACTCCTCTTACTGGACTGTTACTAAAATAGAATGGCAAATCGGTATCTGGTCTCTTATACTGAGCTGCCATGCTGCTATTGCAGGGGTGGGGGGTGGGGATGGGGAATTAAGTCATTGGTTCACATTCACCCTCCTGAGATAGGTAGTAGATGAAAATTTGTACCAACTGATGGTTGTTTGATAGCCTATTTAAAATACATTGAGCAGTCTTGCTGTAATTCTTAATGGATGAGTGTCCATGTAACAAAAGCCACAGCTGGCACTGATTGCTCTGAAAACTCTCGGGGTCAGCTTAGCCCTTCATTGTTCAGAAGTAAATACATTGAGTGTTTGTGCATTTTCCTGGACACAGCTTTGATCCAATTCCTAGTGACATCAGTGGAAATTGGACTGAGGTCTGTTTCACATTAAGGATTGCATGGCAGCTGTTAAAAGGGCTCTCTCCTGGGCCATCAGGCATCCTTTTCCGTCCTCCCACTATTTGGGAGCATTTTGCTTCTTGATTTGTTATGCACCTCCTCCCGACCAATACGGAGTTAGTGGGATTTCAACTAACCTATAGCATCGGATTGAGGTACCTTTATCCAATACTGCGTAATAACTTACTCCAAAAATAGTCTCATTGATTTCAGTGGGACTACTCACAATGTAGGCAGCTATCGACATGAGTGAGGGCTCTTCAATTTGGTTATAATTAGCACAAAACAAGAGGCCAAACACTGAATCTCCATCAATTTCATTGGGAGCTGAGGAAGTCTCACACTTCACAGGCCCAGGCCCAAAGGAAACTGCCTATCTGCAGCGTATCACTGGCAGAGCCGGAAGTCCATCTCAAAACTTGTTTGGTGTGGTAGACTGTGCACACAACCGCTTCTCAAAATAAAGCAGTGTAATCCCAGTCCTGTAACTCTCAGCCCCGGTCACAGATCTGTTCACACACCATCACAATAAATCTTTCCTAATTTTTATCTGATCATATAATACTTTTGCTGTGTCCAACAGAGAAGCAGAACAGGAGATGAATAAATAAAGCTTTGTTGTGTGCTGAATGATTGTGCTATTCAGATGAAACGCACACTGCTCATGTATAATGGATGACACGCATCATTCATAAGAAAATATTGCTTTGATACAGAGTCTTTAGGAATGACAGCTTTGAAAGAAACAGGTTTCAACTTCCGTTGCGTTCTAGCTGATGATCTTTGTCTGTGATTCATGTACAAAATATGAGTTATACAAAAAACTAATATAAAAATGGCAGCGGATTCAAGCTTTTATTTCCCAGTTGGTTGCTGCAAACTTTCTTTTCTTGGGGAATGATAAGATCTGTTATATAACTTGTTACATAACAGGCTTTTCTGCAGCTAACTCATCACACACTTGATAACTGAGGCTTGACAGGCTGAACTGGTTCAGAAGTAACAAACTCAAGGGTAACTACTAGCGAAGGCAGAACCTCATGAGGTTTGCAGGCATAGGGTCAACTCCATCTCCCACTGATGTCAACAGAGAGACTACATTGACTTCAGGTCCTCAGTGGAAAGAGCAGGAGGAAAGATATTCAGGAAAGGAATAAACCAAAGGATGCAGCATACAAGCCTAATACGTGTAACGTTTTGAATGCATGTTGTCTATTGTGTCTACTCTTCATATTTAGATTATAAACTCACTGGGTGAGGAACTTTGGGTTAAAAAACCTTGAGTAAAAAAATACTAAGTCAGTTGGGAGCCGTCTTGGTTTCAAAAGTGACTTAGGCACTTTGAAGCTTCACTCTTTTTACTAAATCCTTTGGCTCAGAGACACAAAGGGATTTGGGTGTAGCAATGCCGAAGACCACAGCACTCAACTTTTAGGTGTCTAGCCACCCAGTGGAATATTCATAGCCTGAGTAAGGCACTCAGACTCCGTGTACAATGCACAGGGAGAAAGAGGCATCTAAGAACGGGATCCACAAAAGCCAGCACACTAGTTGGGAGCATGACCTAAACTAGTCAATAGCAACGGTCATAGAAGATTAGGATGGAGAGAACCTCGGAAGGTCATCTAGTCTAAGCTCCTGCTTAAAGCAGGACAAATCCCAAATAAATCATCCCAGCCAGGACTTTAAATATGTTAAAGGATGGTGATTCCACCACCTCCTTAGATAACCCATTCCAGTGCTTTACCACCCTCCTAGTGAGAATGTTTTTCCTAATGTCCAACCTAGACCTCCCACACTGCAACTTGAAACCATTGCTCGTAGTTCTGTCATCTAATACCCCAGGCATGTCTACACTGGAGGATCTGTTAAGTCAAGTTGACCTTGTTAAATCGACTTAGAGAGTCCACAGTGAAAACTCCTGTTGACTGCCTGCGTCCAAACTGGCAGGTGCTAGGTCGACGGAGGAGTGATGCATTGTAGGTAGCCCTGAGAGGAGGCCTGGAGGCCAATTAGGTTGACTTAAGGACACTCCCCATCTACACTGGCTTAAGTCGACTTAAGAAGGTCTACTTAAATGTTAACTCGACCATAAGAGGTGGTGTTAAGTCAACTTAAGGAAGCACTTACATTAACTTAATAAAAGCCCAGTGTGGACGCAGGAGTCTGTAGATCGAGTTAACCTTCCTTAAGTCGATCTAAGGCTCCAGTGTAGACGTACCTGCGAACAGCCTAGTTCCATCCTCTCTGGAACCTCACTCAAGAAAGGAACAAATTTGTCCTAAGTCCCGCCCATCCCAGGAAGTTTGGTGTGGATGCCCTTTTGCAGATCTGAGTTGTAGATGCTTTTAAAATTTTTTACTCTATCTCTCTCTTCATGTATACCATGCTTAGCATAATAGGGCCCTGAAACTGGCTGGGTCTTTTAGGTACTATCACAAAACATAAATATACAATACCAACCAAAAATCTCTGAACTTTGTATTAACAAGTTTGAAATCTCCCCAGAACAGGCTCTGTGAAACTTCCAGCATCCTCTGCTTCTGCGTGGTATGGAAAGCAAGAGAATAGACTTTTGCATTATAGAATGAATTGGAACATGGAAGGAGCAGTGGATCCAAGTGCAGTTGATCTAAAAAATAAACATTTCAAGACAAGCTTTTAAATTTCAAAATTTTCACTTTGTTTTTGGGTGACTTTTTAATCTTTTATCATTCTGTTTTCCAAATACAATATTTTAAATAATTTTGGAGGTTAGTTTTATGAGATTGTATAGTTATTTGAAATTTAAAAAAAACAAAGGTTCTTGTTTTGAAAAAGGAAAATGATAAATGAGAGACAGCATTTAGAAAAAAATACCAATTTTGCATTTTATATAAAAATTTGTTTTAGAATCCATGTTTAAGAAGGGTGAAAGTGTATTAGAAATGCAACCAGTTGTAAACCCAAGTGTTCTAAACCAGGTCTTCATCTGGTGTAAATCAACATAGTTCCAAAGTAAATGTAGCTAAGACGATTTACACCATTTAAGAATCTGGCCCTCAGCGTCTTAGGGTGCATCTACACTTATAAGTTAGGTCAACATAAGGAGGCTTCAGTCGACCTAAACTACTCCACGACCACACTGGGCTTTCTTTAAGTCGACTTAACTTTTCCTTAAGTCAACTTAAGGAAATGCTTAAGTCGACTTAATACTTCCTCGTTTAGGTTGACTTAACACTTAAGTAGACCTTATTAGGTCGACTTAAGCCAGTGTGGACGGGGATTAGCACCTAAATCAACCTTATTAAGTCGACTTAAAGTGTTAAGTTGACTTAAGGTCGAAAAGGGGGTATGTCTACACTAGAAAAGTTAAGTCAACTTTTGTTACATCGACTTCATAAGGTCGACTTTAAGTCAACTTAAAATCAACCTTATTAAGTTGACTTAACTTTTCTAGTGTAGACATAGCCTTAGTGTTTCCTCTAGATGTGGTATTGAAAAATAACTAGTTTACTGTACAAAAGAACACTGAGTATCCTTGTCTAAATGAAGAGTGAAATTACAGACCAAAATCAGAAACAAAAAATGTCATGCAAATACATAAAACAACCTTGCAAAAAGTCTGGAAAGGTTGAAAGCCCACACTCTAAGCTGTTCCACTATAGGGTTTTGAATGTGGGCAGCAGATAAGCTGCTCTACATTTCACTTTAGAGGAAAATTGGACTTAAACTCTTGACAAAGTGATGCGAGGATTCACAAGTGGTAATGAGTAGAAAAATGATTTTACAGTGAAAGTAGCAACCTCCTAAAGAGCAGAAAATGGATGTCCTCCCACCATCCAACTTCAGCTGAGACATACCAGCTGACCCCAGATGCTGAACTGAATTGAAAGAATAGAGAAACCCTGAGAAGTTAGAACCCCCGTGAATGCAGGAGCAATTACTTGGCTCAAATGAAAACACCAACAGCTCATATTAAAATGGAATCCTTGTGCTGTCTATAATAGAAAATATATACTCTTTGGAACAGCGCTGAAGTGAAGATCTGGTGAGAGATTTCAGCTGTTATTTATGAAGCTTTTATCAGCTTTTCGTTGAAAAGGCCGGAATCAGAATAACTTAAAAGCACTTGTCAAAAACTAACTTTAGCAAATGCTAGTCCCATTCTAATACACAGCCAGGAAGTGGACTTCCGTACTAAGTACTTTCAGCGCTCCATATTGCATCGGGTTTAACACAGGGGTATTAAAGAGCATTTTGAAATCTGGAAGCTTCCTCTAGAGGTAGTGGTTATCTTGGGGAGCTAAGACTAGCAGAAATACCACAAGGTGCGTCTACACTTACAAATGAAGTCAACTTAAGCTTGCTTAAGTCGACTTAATTTAATCTGCATCCACACTACGTTTTCGTTAAGTCGACTTAAGCAACAGCTTAAGTCTATTTAAGGAAAAATAAGGTCGACTTTATTAAACCTCGTTTTAAGTCGACTTTGCTGCCTAAGTCGACTTTAGAAAATTGACTTAGCCAGTGTGGACGCAGGTTAGCCCTAAATCAACTTTAAGTAAACTTAAAGGGCTTCAGGGCTTCCCCACTGCCCTCCCTGCCAGGGTGGTTGGCACAGCCAGAGCCTGGCGTGCCGCCCCACAGGGCAGGAGAGAGCCTGCCCACCCTGCTCCTATGCCCTGCCAAGGTCCCTGTCAGGCTCAGCCCCCATTGTACCCAGGTACAATAGGGCAAATGCTGAGCCCCCTGGCACTTGGCAAGGGGTGCCCCCCCCCGCCACTGTGGACCTGTCCCAGGTCCACCTAGCCCCTACAAGTCGACTTAGGCATCCAGTGTGGACGCTCTAAGTCGATTTGGCAGGGTCCCCTTTAAGTCAACTTAATTTTTGAGTGTGGACATGCTAAGTCGACTTAAATTAACAAGTATAGACATAGCCAGAGTGTATAAATGAACTAGTGTACAATGAGAGTCTAGGACTGAAACTTAATGGGCAAGGAGAATAATGAATCAAAACCATCCCTGGTTTAATTCCATTTGGAAGGGGCTGATTTAACCACAAACTCCATTGCTGATTAACAAAATTTTCTAAAGCAGCAGGTATTGCGCCTTGCCCGGCAAGAGGAACTAAGGGTGTGATCCAGAACAGCCAACCTTATAATCGACATGCTACCAGAATCCTAGTCAGTGCCGATAGAATTATAGGAGACAGTCATGCTAAAATGTCTATGGGTGCATCTACACCAGTATATTAAGTCGACTTAAGCAGGCTTAAGTCAACTTAATTTACTGTGTGTCTACACTACACTTAAGGAAAAAATAAGTCGACTTATTAGGACCTGCTTTTACTTCGACTGACTGCTTAAAATGACTTTATTAAGTCGACTTAAGCCAGTGTAGACACAGCGTAGCCCTAAGTCGACTTAAAGGGCCCCCAGGGCTCCCCCACTGCCCTGCCTGCCAGGTTGTCTGGCACAGCCAGAGCCTAGCGTGTCCACCCACAGGGCAGGACACAGCCCTGCCCACCCCGCTCCTATACCCTGCCCCTGTCCCTGTCCTGCTCAGCCCCCATGTACCCTGATACAATGGAGAAGATTCTGAGCACCCTGGCACTTTTGAAGGCGTGTCCGGGGAAGGGAGGCACCCGAGAGGTGCCCCCCTTTCCACCATGGATTACTCCCAGGTCCACCTAGCCCTACAGGTCGACTTAGGCGTCCAGTGTGGACGTTCTAAGTTGATTGCTCAAGATCGACTTTAAGTCGACACAAATTTACAGTGTAGACATGCTAAGTCGACATATTTGAACAAGTGTAGACATAGCCTATGCAACTTCCTCATTCTGGTAGCCTGGTGGACACAAATCTGACAATGAAAAACACATGCAATAAAAGAGAGGAAACAAAATCATTAAAAGCATTTCTTACCACTTTGTTAGCCATGGGCCTGTACAGCGTGGCAAATGGCAAAGTCAGGACTATTTACAAAAGAATATCAATAACCACTGCAAGGCATCAAACCAGGTTCCAAAAGCTTCATTGTCATGGTTCATGAGAAAAAAATGGCTGACCCCTGCCTACTGCTACACCTTCTACCTTCTTTTATAAGGTGGACTGTGAGTCCCCAATTAGTCAGCCGATTAGCAAGTACTTAAATGTTTTCCCAAGAGTTTTCATCACCATCAACACTGCAGAGTCAGAAAGAACAAGGGTACCACCTGTGTTGGGATGGGAATTCCAGAGCTGTTTCTGCTGGCCAGTGGAAAGGTTGCACATTATAGTGGCCTCCCATTAATAAGATACTTGAGGGAGAATCTTACTGTTGGGTTGAAATGTTAGCTGAGAGAGCAGGGACAGGCAAATTGGTGGATAGCTGCCTGATAGCAGGAAGATGGACCAGAGGGAATGGCACTAGTCTCAGACTTAATTTTATTTCTCTGCTCCACAGCAGGTTTTCTGCCTGAGCATGGGCAAATCAGTTACCATCTCTGAGCCTCAAAGCATCTACTCGTGGTCTTAAAATTAAGCATGGGAGGGGGCCTATATGCACAACCTAGCTTTGGGATGACGCTGAGTTGCACCATGGCAGTGGGAACTTTGGAAGGATTGCAGGAGAGGCTGTGCTAGCTGTTCTACACCCAAACACCTTAAAGGAACGCAGCACATTAGCCCAGTTGACGTATGATTAAAGCTCTGAACAAGTTTAAGTATATGTTGATTCAGGGTCCTAATGCACAACTGACGCTAGTATATTTTGTACATAGTCTTATTTTGGACTGGTTATTGTAAAATTTGCAAAAGTGCCCAATTTGCTGTGGATAGATGCTCATTAAAATGGAGGGGGAAAAATGTTCCTACACTTCTCAAAGTGTGCTCCAGGCTGGGTTGACCAGGCACAGCAAGCATTAGATGTGCTGACAACAATCTGCCAACCTCTCACACATTTTCTCCAGCTGTCATAAATGTCATCTCTTCTGGAAAGCGGCGTTTCAGCTTTTTCAGAATCCTTCAGCATTCATAGGCTCATCTCCTAGCTGGTGCTGTCTCCATGAATGTTAGAACAAATGCTATTACTGATCAACACTAAGAAATGGATGACAGCAGAAATTCCAGTAGCAAAGAGATTTATCTTGAGAAAATGGAAGTTTTATGTTCCTATCTTCTTCTGAGGTGAGTTTTTCTATCCTGGCGTTAACGCATATAATGACTCCAACTCGAAGCAGATAGAAGTAACATGGGGTTACTTGGTCACATGTGAAAAGGCTAGTGATTATTATAGCAATTCAAGACATGTCTCTATTGGTCCCCTATATACTAATACTTGCCTCATCTATTCAATCTTCTTAATGATAGCTGGGTTCACATTTTTTGAAAGTTTTTATTCTCTTTTTGACTTTTGCCTATTTCTACTCCATATCCATTTACAATAAATCTTGAATTAATTTATTTGATCAAGTACAATGCATTTTCTGATCATTGCCATACCTGCCTTGCCAGCATGTGTTTACAAGTTTATATCAATAACATTAGTATACTTCTGAGGTCCAGCGTTGGGCTTAGAATTCAAACTGGAGTGCTGAAGTACCGTAGAACTGGCTAGCAATATGGCTATGTCTACACTAGCATTTTAGGTAGACTTAAGGGGGCTTAAGTCAACCTAAATTATTCCCTGTCTACACCAGATTCATTAAGTCGACTTAAGGAAGTCCTTTAAGTTGACTTAATGAAAGCTTAAGTCAAATTAATAAGAACCACCCATTAGGTCGACTTAAGCCTTCAGTCGACTCCTTAAGTCGACTTAAGGATGGTGTGGATGTGGAGAAACCTTTATGTCAACTTTATTAAGTCGACTTAAAGGTGGTTAAGTGGACTAAGTTGACTTAAAGTTAAGTCGACTTAGTCCACTTTGTTAAGTCAATTTAATAAGATCGGCTTTAAGTCGACTTTAAGTCGACCTTCTTAAGTCCACTTAACAAAGTCAACCTAACTTTTTCTAGTTAGACATAGCCTATGATACTTCTGGGCTGGTTTCCAGACCACAGAACTTCAGGCTTCAACCAATACTGAAGCCTCATTCACAGATGATAATGCAGGAAGGCTGCACTAGAAAAAGTTAGGTTGACTTTAAGTCGACTTAAAGTTGAGCTTAACAGGTCGACTTAACAAAGGGGTTATCCTGAACAGGGACTTAGTAAGTTGATCTAACTGCCCTTAAATTGACTTAATAAAGTCGACTTAAGGGTTAATCCATGTCCAACTGTGCTTAAGTCGACCTAAGGAGTCGATTTAAGGGTTAAGTCGACCTAACCGGCGGTTCTTACTAAGTCGACCTAAGCTTTCATTAAGTCGACTTAAGTTTCTTAAGTCGACTTAATGAAAGTCCAGTGTGGATGGAGAGTAATTTAGGTCAACTTAAGGCCACTTAAGTCGACCTAAATTGCCAGTGTAGAAATACCCAAAGGGACCATCGTGATCATTCACCAGTCAGACTTCCTGTGTAATACAGGCCTTGTGGCTTTCCCTCATTGTGTGGGGCACTACTCATACATTTTTGTTTTGTTCTGTTTTTGTGATCCTTTCTGACTCCAAACTTGTTGACCCTTCATCTTTGCGATTTTCAACAAGCAACACCGTAGTTAGGTATCTACTACCGTTTATACCTGGAGATACAATTGATTTCTGAATTATTGTCCACTTCTTTCTTGAATCTTAGTAAATTGGTATAAGAAGGCAGAATCCACACTAGTTCTGAAGAGAGTATGCACGCACTGTATATAAAAGCCAACTTCTGTCTTCCTATGGTTTAGCTTCACTGGTAAAACTTAAATAACAACAAAGCATGTTCAATTTTCTTTAAAAATTGAATGCTACAGGATTTTCCCTTCAAGTCCTCTCTCTCCTAGACCCAATTCCCTCTGTCCCTAAAAGAGGTTTAGATTTGTTTATATCTTGGTTGAAAGTAAATGAATCTGCCTGTCAGTATGAGGCAGCAATAATTTCATTGTACCTTTTGAAGCACAGTCCAATTCAGGAACGGACCAATTCATACATTCATGTATTTGTCATCCTGTGGTTGGAGGGATGTGTTCTTGCCCTGCATTTCACATAAAGTTTTATTAACATTTTAAATCGATTTTGAAATGAGAAATCTTTATTGTTGGGCCCTGGGGTTCAGATAAATTTGATAAATGTTTCAGATAAATTAATGTACATGTTTCATGTAAATCAAACCAAGACAGAGTGCAGTGAGAGATGGATGACCTGTTGTGAATAGAGACAGACTGAATTTCATTTGCTACATTAGAATTGATTTAGACGTGTTCAGAAACAGCCAGTACTATCAATAGTGTGCTGGGGGGTGGGGGGCTGGGAGCATCAGAGTAAAGGCAGAGGCTTCAGCAGATATTACTGATCATGCTCAGTTCATGTGAGCATGCTCAGTGCAAGTCAATCAGCTAAGCTGGGGTTGTATGTGACTATATGTGCCCCCCCACCCATCACGTCTGGATGTGTGCTGATTTTTGAAGAGCACAGTGTATGGGAAGAGAGAGAAGGACTTTTTCTTCCCTGCAAAGAGTCTGGGTAGGGAAACCCTCCATAAAAATCTCTTGGTTGCTGAATGAACCTGAGCCTGTAGGAGTTATATTATGGAAGATATTTCTTGGGGATATATTCCTCCGTTAGATGCAAAATAAATCTTGGTATTTTTTTAGACCAGAGGTAGGCAATCCCTGGCACATGTGCCAACAGTGGCACACAAGCCCATTTGGAGCGGCAGCGGCATTCTCTGTGGCTCCACAGAAATTGCCACTCCTGCCACCAGAAGACACTCTTAAGTGGCTTCTTTCAGGAGCGGCTGCAGTGCGGAGTTCCCTGCCACGTCCATGTCCCAGCTATACTATGTAAAGAAGCCACCCAGATCAACTCCTCTCTGTGGTGTGCCGCCGCCAAAAGGAGTGACTCCAGGTAATTTCTTTCCATGGCATGCCTGGGAATAAGGGTCCTCAGGCACGCTGCCGAGAGGAGCCACTCCAGGTGGCTTCTTTCCAGGAGTGGGCCATTGGCACCAGTTGAGGGTTGAGGAGGAGGGACCGGCACAGGGGTCGGCAAAGGTTGCCCACCCCTGTTTTAGACCCTTGTGAGTTGGATCTTACTGCCTTATTGGACGATCTTGCTGATGCACTCTGGTACAAGATGCTTTCTGAAAAAGTCACTTGACCTGGATACTGCCCCACTGTTTGTGTAATTTAAAATGCTACTCACCATTATATTATAGACAATACTTTGTAGTGGACAACGATGCAGAGGCAGCAGATGGATAAAAAAGACCTAATAAATCTTTGCCATCTCCAAACAGTAAGAGCTTGTCTATGGCAATGAAAAAATTGTGCTGGCGTAACTTAAACTGGTTCAGTTAAATTTGTGCAAAAGACTTCGGGAAGCCTTGTTTTCGGTTTAAGAGTTGCTTGTTTCACTTTAATTTGGGCCAGTTCTTAATGGATGTAAACCAGTGATTCTCTAAAGGGTGTGGGGGACCATGAGCAGGTTTCAGGGTGCTCTACCGAAATTAGCTGAGCTTCAGCCCTAGTCAGTGAGGCTCAGGGAAGTAGTACCAGTTCAACCCCCTTGACTGACCTCAGCAGACCACCCACCTGTGCATCAGCATTAGCTACAAGGTTTACACTGAGTAAGTGTAAGGGGGGATGCTGGGGCTGTAACAGCAGGAATAAAAGAGGGGGTAGTTGGAACTGGGGGCAGGGGTCAAATAATTGTTTATTTCTTGATAAAGTTATAATACCTCAGGTGAGTGGGGAAGGACGACACCGGAAGAAATTGCAAGGGGGAAGATGCGACAGGAGGGAGAATCGACAGGGCAAAGTAGGGCAATGGGCCCGGTATCTTAGGTGCCTGTACACAAATGCGAGGAGCCTGGGAAACAAGCAGGAAGAATTGGTAGTACTGGCACAGACAAGGAACTATGATATAATTGGAATAACAGAAACGTGGTGGGATAACTTGCATGACTGGAGCACTGCCATGGATGGATATAAATTGTTCAGGAAGGACAGGCAGGGAAAAAGGGGGGGAGGAGTAGCGTTATATGTAAAAGAGCTGTACGACTGCTCGGAGCTTCACTATGAAAGTGGAAACAAGATGGTTGAAAGCTTGTGGGTTAAGTTTAGGGGAGAATGCAACAAGGGGGATGTTGTGGTGGGTGTCTGCTACAGACCGCCAGACCAGAAAGAGGAGGTGGATGAGGCGTTCTATGGACAACTAACAGAAGTTTCCAGATCGTCGCAGGCCCTGGTTCTTATGGGGGACTTCAATTATCCTGATGTCTGCTGGGAAGATAATACAGCAGTGCACAGGCAATCCAGGAAGTTTTTGGAGAATATTGAAGACAACTTCCTAGTACAAATGCTGGAGGAACCAACTAGGGGCCTTGCACCTCTAGACCTATTGCTCACAAACAGAGAAGAATTGATCGGGGAAGTAGAAGTAAATGGCAACCTGGGCAGCAGCGACCATGAGACGGTAGAGTTCAGGATCCTGATCAATGGAAGGAAGGAAAGAAGCAGAACACACACCCTGGACTTCAGAAAAGCAGATTTTGGCTCCCTTAGGGAGCTGATGGGCAGGGTCCCATGGGAAGCTGATCTGAAGGGGAAAGGTGTCCAAGACAGCTGGCTGTATTTTAAAGAAACCCTGTTAAAGGCACAGGAAGATAACATTCCGATGTGCAGAAAGAACAGCAAATGTGGACGGCGACCAGCGTGGCTTAGCAGGGAACTCTGCGGGGAGCTGAAACATAAAAGGGAAGCTTACAAGAAGTGGAAGCTTGGACAGATGACAAGGGAGGCGTATAAAGATATTGCTCGGGACTGCAGGGATCAAATCAGAAAGGCCAAAGGACAATTGGAGTTGCAGCTAGCAAGAGATGTGAAGGATAACAGAAAGGGATTCTATAAGTATATCAGCAACAAGAAAAGGATCAGAGGTGGTGTAGGTCCCTTACTGAATGGGGCAGGCATCCTCGTGGAGGATGATGCGGAAAAGGCTGAAGTACTCAATGCTTTTTTTACTTCAGTCTTCACAGGGCGGGCCAGCTCCCAGGCTACTACACGGGGTAACGCGGACTGGAGAGAAGAGTGGCCCTCAGTGATGGAAAGTCAGGTTAGGGAACACTTAATGAAACTGGAAGTGCACAAGTCCATGGGGCCGGATGAACTGCATCCGAGGGTGCTGAGGGAGTTGGGGGAAGTGATTGCAGAGCCGCTGGCCATTATCTTTGAGAACTCGTGGCGAACGGGGGTGGTCCCGGAGGATTGGAAAAAGGCAAATATAGTACCTATCTTTAAGAAAGGGAAAAAGGAGGATCCGGGGAACTACAGACCGGTCAGCCTCACCTCAATCCCTGGGAAAATCATGGAGCAGGTCCTCAAGGAATCCATCCTGAAACACTTGGAGGAAAATAGAGTGATCAGGAACAGTCAACATGGATTCACCAAGGGCAAATCGTGCCTGACCAACCTGATTTCCTTCTATGATGAGATGACTGGATTTGTGGATGCGGGAAGAGCCGTTGACGTGATATACCTTGACTTTAGCAAGGCTTTTGATACAGTTTCCCACAACATTCTCGTTGGCAAGTTAAGGAAGTATGGGTTGGATGAGTGGACCGTAAGGTGGATCGAAAACTGGTTAGATCAATGGGCTCAGCGGGTAGGAATCAATGGCTCGATGTCTGGTTGGCAACCGGTAACGAGTGGAGTGCCCCAGGGGTCGGTCCTGGGGCCGGTTCTATTCAACATCTTCATTAATGATCTTGATGATGGAATAGACTGCGTGCTTAGTAAGTTTGCGGATGACACCAAGTTGGGGGGAATGGTAGATACTCTGGAGGGCAGGGACAGGATCCAGAGAGACTTGGACAAATTGGAACAGTGGGCCGAAAGAAACCTCATGAGGTTCAACAAAGACAAGTGCAAAGTCCTGCACTTAGGACGGAAAAATCCCATGCACTGCTACAGGCTGGGGACCGATCAGCTAAGTAGCAGCGCTGTAGAAAAGGACCTGGGAGTTATGGTGGACGGGAAGATGAATATGAGCCAACAGTGTGCCCTTGTTGCCAAAAAGGCCAATGGCATATTAGGCTGCATCAGTAGGAGTATTGCCAGCAGATCGAGGGATGTGATAATTCCCCTCTATTCGACACTGGTCAGGCCGCATCTGGAGTACTGTGTCCAGTTTTGGGCTCCCCACTACAGAAAGGATGTGGACAAATTAGAAAGAGTCCAGCGGAGGGCAACAAAAATGATTAGGGGGCTGGGGCACATGACTTATGAGGAGAGACTGAAGGAACTAGGCTTATTTAGTCTAGAGAAGAGAAGACTGAGGGGAGATTTGATAGCAACCTTCAACTACTTGAAGGGTTGCTCCAAAGAGGAGGGAGCTAGGCTGTTCTCGAGGGTAACAGAGGACAGAACAAGGAGCAATGGTTTCAAATTACAGCTGGGGAGGTCAAGGTTGGATATTAGGAAAAACTTTCTCACGAGGAGGGTGGTGAAGCATTGGAATGGGCTATCTGGGGAGGTGGTAGAATCTTCATCTTTGGAGATTTTTAAGGCTCGGTTAGACAAAACTCTGGCTGGGATAATTTAGGGGGAGTGGTCCTGCTTTTTAGCAGGGGGTTGGACTAGATGACCTCGTGAGGTCCCTTCCAACCCTATTATTCTATGATTCTATGATTCTATGATTCTAAGTAAAACACAAATAATATTGGGGGTGGGAGGAGAGGGGTTGTGCCTGTATTAGATGTTCCTTTTTTATAGTCTATATCTTTGTGTGTTTATCTGTTCAACTGTCAATTTAATACAGTTTTCAATCTAATGGAAATGCAGAGAAGCAGTTATGTCACAGGTGGGTCATGGAGGTTTTATAGTCTACTGCTTTGGGGGAAGACTAAGAAAGAAAAGGGCTGAGAAACCCTGATGTAAACTACACCAAAACAAGCCAGATTTAAACTAAAATACAGGTCTACACATGGGGTTGCCTTTTCTTTAATTAAACTGGTTCAGTTTTCTAATGTACATGAGCCCTCAGGCTACATTTTCCCCAGATGTATGTCCACATAAGAGTCAGAGATGTGGTGGCAGCTCAATATATTTAACAGTGCTAGCTTTAATCTAGCTAGCTGTGGGGACATGTTGGCATGGACCCTGGTGTGCGTATACAAGCCCAACTGGAACCCTAGCTACATAAGCCATGCTGCTACGTCTTCATAGTTATTTTTAGCTGTACTAACCAGACTAAGCTATTCTGAGTCTCCCCACCTGAATTGTAATCACACCTCTGATAGCAACATAGACACTTTGCCTACATCTACACTTGAAAGGTTAAGTCAACTTTATTAAGTCGACTTTTGTAAGGTCGACTTTAAGTCAACTTTATACGGTCGACTTTAAGTGAACTTAAAATTGACCTTATAAAGTCGATTTAACAAAAGTGGACTTAACTTTTCAAGTGTAGACAGCCCCTTTTCAACCTTATTAAGTCGACTTAACACTTTAAGTCGACTTAATAAGGTCGATTTAGGTGCTAATCCTCCTCCACACTGGCTTAAGTTGACCTAATAAGGTCGATTGAAGCAGTAAGTCGATGTAAATCGAGGTGTTAAGAAGTCAACCTAATTTTTCCTTAAGTTAACTTAAGAAACTGCTTAAATCGACTTAAGGAAAGCCCAGTGTGGACGCAGAGTAATTTAAGTCGACTTAATTTCTAAGTGTAGACGCACCCTTTCTTAGATGCTTACAGTTAACAACCTGAATCTGCATTTGTCACCTGGCATTGACCACTGTCAGAAGACAGGAAACTGGACTAGATGGACCATTGGTCTGACCTGGTATGTCCATTCTTCTGTTCAATATTTTCTTGCCTTGCAGGGGTGTTGTGAGACTTAATCTTAGAATGACTTAATGGTACGCAACTAATGCAAGTGCTACATATGTCCTTTGCACAGGGGTAAATATCCCCATAATGTTTGTAAAGAGGTTTGAATGTGTGCAGAGCAAAAGAGGGACAGAGCAAGAACAAAGAAGGGAATGGGATCCAATTTCTCATCTCTGTACCAGTCAGAGTGCTCAGTCCAAGCCCACTGAAGTCAAGGGAGCCTGCCCATTGATATCAATGGGCTCTTAGTTAGGCAAACCAACTGAGCTGTACCGGACTTGCACTATATAAAACCAATGTAACTGAGATCTCATTAAGCCTCTGGGCTAATTAGACATTTAAGCTCAGCTCTTCAGTTGAAGTTAGGCAGCTCAATACCCTTGAGGATGTGGGCTGACATTCCTCTGTGTTCCCTGCCTTAGCTCATTGCTTCTGAGCACCACACTCCATACTTTCTGTGTGGGACAAAACCTTTCATCTCATAGACCTGCTTGCCCCGCTCCAAACACCACCTCCTCCGCTCATGGACCCACCTCTAAAGAAAAAGATGATTTCAGATCCAGAGCAGCTGTTAATTATAATTGCATTATTGCGAGGGAGTTGTGGTGCACTGTCACTTCCCTTTTCTAGCTTTTGCCTTCTCTCATGATGTTGATCGGACTTGATTAGCCTGGATAATGCAGAACATCTTGTTAAAAAATTAAAGTTCTGTAGCAGTTCGCACATCCCACCAACCGTCAATTATCTTATTAACATAGGAGGAAGCTTTAGATTTTGCTGCTTAGCCAGATTCACACTCCCTCCCCTTCCCCCCCCCCATGAAAATAACAATCTCTCCATCATAAGGCACATGGGGCCAAGCACTGCCGCTATTACCACTCGGGCGAAATCCAAATGTGCATTAGATGGACACAACCTATGAGCAGAAACCAACATCGATCCTGGGAATATGGTCTAGCGCTGTGCTCTAGGGAGAGGGAGTTTTAGTCTCAGCTTTGCAACTGCCTTGAGGGATGGCCTTGAATGAGGGTCCATGACTCAGTTTCCCCATTTGTAACAGTGATGGTAATACAGACAAAGGAAGCTTAAAGGCTGAGAAAAAGGAGTGCTTTATCCCTATCTTCTTAGTGTCACTCTGACTCTTAAAATGCTCTGTAGAGTGTTAATCCTGGGTGTTCACATGTGAGCCATCTACATCTGGAATCTTTGGAGCCCTTTCAGAGTGGAGGCTTAGGGTTCCCATAGTCCCCTATTACAAGAGATGTCCCTTACTCTCTGTATAATGAGATCAGGAGCTGCTTAGCGCTGCAAAAAGCAATAGGAAATACCACTGGCAAATGTAGGTGGCTGCTGCTGCTTCTTAATAACAATTCTAACAGGAGGAGGGGTCAGGTGGGGTGGGGGTGCTAAGAAAACACCCCCTTGTTTTTTAAATCCAACATTGGCAACCCGTAAGTTAAGGTGAAGAATGATAGATTTGAAAGTCATAAGGGATAAATATGATCATCTAGTCCGACCTCCTGCGCAGTGCAGGACACAAATATGGTTTACTATTGTAAGTGTACTAAAATCCTCATTTAGTTTGCTGTTCCTCATGTGGGTCCATAGTAAGGTTAGCAGGACTGAGTTGGGGCCTCTTGAACAAGGGATTCCTGAGATCCAGCCCCTTCCCCCTACCAAAAGAGCTGTTTACAAAGTCACCTGATCTAACTGTTTTCATAGCTCCTGCTATGCCTTGAATCCTACCCTCAACTGATCACAGTTGCTCAGGATTTACTTGAGCTAGTGTGTGGCACCCAGTGCTGTTTTGGGAAAGCCTCACTGCAAAAATGTTTCTAAAAGTAATTTTTGTGGGTACATGGGAGTGTCCCTTCCAGCCTGCCTGGACAGACAAGCTACGCTCAAGCTAGCCTGCTAAGCAGAGTGGCTATTGCAGTACAGACTAACTACCTGAGTGCGAGCCTGCCTGACCCTTGGGTCCAATGGCAGGTGGCTAGCCCACATTGCCATGTCTGCACCAGGGCCATTCTTGGGGGGGCGAATGGGGCAATGGCTA
>ML685847.1:1478016-1525931 GCA_007922175.1 Pelusios castaneus | reverse complement strand
GGCCGTTCTTGGGGGGAGCAAATGGGGCAATGGCTAGCCCACATTGCTGTGTCTGCTCCAGGGCCATTCTTGGGGGAGGGGGAGAATGGGGTGATTGCTCTGTGCCCTGCGGTTATGTGGGCCCCGCGCTGTCCCGCTCCCAGCTGGGGGCAGTGCGGGGCCCATGCCGTGGCCCCCCTGCACGGCCACACTTCGCCCTGCCCCCACTGCTTTTGACTAAAGGCAGCAGGGTGGGAGGCTTTGCCCAGCATATAGCCAGGGCCGTCCCTTCCTGCCTCCAGGGTGGAGCAAGCAGGCAGGCCCAGGGGCAGGGCAGTTCGTGGGGCCCAGCCTCTCTGGGCCGGGCTGGCCTGGCCTGCCCCACATGGTTGGCCCCAGCCAGCAGTGGGGCCTCTGCCCCGGGCCCCGCTCCCCCCTAGGGACGACCCTGGTCTGCACACTGCTGTTCTTAATGTGCTCACCCTGCTCAGGCTAATGGCTCTGTCAGCCCAGCTGGGAGGCACTTGCTCAGGTGTGGCATGGACAAACGGTAGCTCCTGGCCTGCATGAGTGAAACGGAAGTTTCTAAAAAGAATTAAATGCCCATGTACCGCCAGGCTGGAGCGTCGATAGCCACAGGGTTTGCCGGCAGCCCGTTCCCTTGGAAGCTGGGCGGCTCAAGGTCTGTGGTCACTGATTCCAAGCGGTGCTGACTTTGAGACCTGGATTCAGCAGTTTTAAGCCAATATGGCTGGGTGTATTCTGCGGGGGCTCCTTTTGCCCCAAGGCTGAAACTTGTGGTTTAAAAGTGATATTTCAAAATGCAGTACTGTTAAGGAAAAGAGCTTTAATGAAACAGGGGAGCGATGAAATAGCAATATAACAAGCCTTCTCCTCCGCCAGCCTTCATCCCTTAGGCCTGTGGTCTGGCTCAGATACTGAGGGTCTAGAGACTCCTAGACAATGACCCTAAAATTATTAGTGTAATGGACCATCCATGCACTGATTATGAAAACAATGGCTTGAGCTTTGTGACAAAGAACTGGGTTTCCCTACAAGTGCCTTATTTGTCAAGGGATCTAAGAAAAGAGACCTTTGCTTTTCAGGGAACTCTGACATACTTTGTCAGAGAAGAGCCATAAGAGGGGAAAGTTTGGCTCCTTCGCTTACAGCAACATGCTTGTATGTGGGAGGCTTTGGGCATTGGAGCAATCAGTGGCCTCCCTTACCAACCCCAGCTTCGCACAACTCTCCCATGGCTGTGTCACCAGGCCAACAGAGGGATTGTGTTCCAGAGCTTCCTTTCTCTCCACCTCTCCTGAGAACCCAGAACTTCCCTCTTTGGTCTCCTATGTAGGGAAGGGGCTCCAGGTTCAGCTTTCCCCTTGACACTGCTGCGCCTAAAAGCCAAGAGCAGTGCAGGAGACTGGGGAAAAAGAGAGGTCAGCTGCACAATGGGGGTATCTGTCCCCGCATAGCCATAGACCCATCTGTCTTCCTTCAAAATGCCCTTTCCCCCCCACAATACTGACACCAGGATGGGAGCAAGAACAAGCATGGTTAGCACATAGCAGAACGTGCGGCTAAAATGCCCCTGCCCCCTTTTCTGAAGCATGTCTTGGGGCTTTCACTATCTCTTGGGGTTGCAGCAAGGTTGAGTTGTGGAGGTGGGGTGGACCTTCACACCGCGGTTTGCAGACTAATTTATATTACAGAAGTACCTAGGACCCAGATTAAAGGATCAGGGCCTTTTCCTGTCCCTACACTCAGAGCAGACATGTAGAAGAAAATGATAATTCCTGCCACAGAGTTTTCTCTTTTGTCCACCTGACTTGCCCTGTCTGAAGGGTTTTGAATAGTCTGGAAACATTAGACACACTACCTGAGAGGGCTTAATCCAATGAGTAGCTAACAAAGCTTGCTGATACTGAGTAAAGCTCTAGTACAAGCAGCTTCTGAAAAATTAGCCTTTACTTCAAGAGTAAGTCCATTGTTTACTGTCCCATGCAGGCAGATGCTATCTTATGGAGCAGGCCTGTTCCTCAGCTTTCACCTGAGCAGTTTCACATTCACATTTTGTTCTCCCTATCATGTGGCTCCTCTGTAGGATTTGTGGAAGCAGATCAACGAAGCCAAGTCGTAAATCCATCAATTTGTTAATCCATTTATAAATAGTTGTATTTAAAAAACAAAAACGCCCCACAAATCAAAAGTCTTGTTCTGTGATATAATTTCCATGTTCCAGCCCAATATACAGCCAAAATGATGCAGTCAAACATTTTATAATTCTATTAATTTGGGACTGGACCCCAGGTAACTTGATTGTACTCAGTGGTCTGGATTTTAATGACCTACTGATTAGCATCGTAAAGCCACTGACTTGCTTTCTGCTTTATTACCCACAGACTGCACTTGGCTACCTTATTAATTTCAGAAGGATTCTGCTGGTCTGTTGTGTGCACTCTGATCTGATGTGTGAAAAGTGTGTTCTTTGTGGGATCCAACTAGGTGACTTTTTTTTTTATTAGTCATGGGTCTCCATTCTTGCCTACCAGCCTGCCCTCTTCCTCACACAGCAGCTGGGTTACTGCTGGGGGCAGAGCATTTGGATCTGTGACAGAAAACACAGGGCCTTGCTGAATAATCTCTAACACTTGCTGAATAACAGAGCTGAAATCTTGGCTCTTGACCCAGAGGTTCTCACTCTCAACAAACTTTCTCAGGGATTCCTCATGAGTGTCCAAGGGGATGGCAGATATGAGGACTACTGGACCAGTTCAATAGGGATGGCCACATATGGTAACATCTCTAAGTCATCATGATTGTCTGGTAGTTCTGGTGCTTCTGGGAAATTCTGCAAGGTTCTGAATGGGAAAATTGTATTTTAAAATGGTGCAGAAAGGAGAGCACCAAGGAATCACGGATCCTTGCTCTTCAATTGAACATAACAAGTTCCCTCCAAAAGAGCATGAGATACTCCCCAGGCTACTGAATGTTTGATGTAGAGTCAGAGTGATCCAGTGGGCTGTTTTGGGGGGTTATTTTTAATGTTGAAAAAAATGAATGAGATTATGTATCACAAGTTTGCTCACCTTGAACAAAGACGGCAAAGTTACATATAGGGAAATCTCCCTTTCGGAACTCCTGCTGCTGTTGTCATTATTTAATATTATTTATAGCTGGTCAAAATTCTTACACTTTATTGAAGTTTTGCTCGAAAAAGGGCTGTGGGTCCTCTTTGGAGATGGAAGATGTAGTAATAACTGTGAATGTCCAGCACCAAAAGACTTTTTTGTTGTTTTGAGTAGACACAGACTGATTAATGCCTGGCAGAGCTTCTGATGAGATTGTTGGGTGGCTAACAAACTGGGGTGGAAGGGAGCTGATACCCTGGTTTAACACCAGCAAGTCTTTCTCTTGCTGTGGCAGGAGCTAATAAGGCACTTCATAGTTCTGAGAGTGTCTGAGAGGTGCTGAGAGTGTCTCACACCCTAAATCCATCTCTTCACAGATAGCTGCAGCCAATCAGCCAGTGCCTTCTGTTGGTCAGCAGAATATATTTAAACTTTTCCCAAAAGAATCAACACTGTTGACGGCATCAAGTATTTCAGACAAATAGGGCCAGTGTGAATGCAGAAAGCATCAGAATTTTCATAGATTTGCTGTGAAGGTCCTGGTGAAGACCAGCACCATGGATACAAGGAGTATGGTATGGACATGCAAAAGTAATTTAATTCCTATGGTAGCTGCACGGTGATGGAACTTAAGTCAACATCATTTTGTAGTATAGACATACCCCAAGTCAGGTCAAAATGTTGTTTGCTTGGGTGGATGGGGAAGATGGAAGCAGGCCTTGATGGTTGTTGACATAGGGATTCTGGTTACTTCTTTCCCTTTGAGTAGTACTGGTTGCTGTGCACTCTCCACCTGTTCAAGAGCCACGGAGCTGGTTTTAGCTGGACAATAATTAAAGGTTTTGTCAGAATCAAACACATAACTTGCATGAATGCATTCTAACAAGTCTTCCGGGAACACCAAATTTTTCTGAGCTCAGTGTCCCATATGATCCATGATGGTAAACTATTTGGCCATAACTTTCAAAAGCCCTTAGTTTAAAAAATACAACTTATTCAGAGAAAAGGAGGGTTACTTGGGAACCAGGATGTGGTGGATCGGGCTGATGGCACTCATCAGCCTGGGCTTCCGATCCCTGGACAGGCATGTCTCCCTCTGCAGGGTTTTCACCAGTGTCTTCTCCAAACAGATCTGTCAGGTCTAATTCAAGGACCACATCCTGGCCTTCATGATCATCTGAACGTTCTCCATTGTGGCCAGCTATGGCATCACCTTGACCTCCTGCCTGATAACGAGTGTGCCAGGGCTCAGCAAAATGTCCTGTGTGACAGTTGACTCTGTGCTGCGGCCCCTGATGGCACCCAGTCCACATCACAATACAAAGGGCACATGAACTACACATCTCTTGACTTTTTGCTCGAGTCCTGGACTCTGCCTCTTTAAGTATTTCATTCTCTCCTGGCACTGATCAGCGGTATACTCAATGTCTAACTCTGCCAGCCTTTCGGATATAGGACTATACAAATCTATATTCCTGATGCTCTGAGAATTCAGATCACAGTGCATTCCTCTAACCAACTAGCTGCTCTCTAGGTGGCAGAAACTTTAAGCTGTTCCATCCTGCAGCCTCCAAAACTCTCCACTTCTGGTGCATGTGGGGGAGTGGGAGGAGGATAGAGGGGCAGGAAAATATGGATACAGAGGGAATTATGGGAAAGGGAGTAGGCACTAGTCAGACTTGAGATCAAGCTTCCATGCCTTTGTTGCATCCACAGCAAAGAGTGGGTGGATGTGGTGGCAGGCCACAGCTCCTTTTAGCACACATCATCAGAAAAGATGGCTAGCTTGGGATTTATATGCCCCAAGGCATGCATTTCACGGGTTTCAGTGTGAGCAATAGGAGGGTTTGTTCCCACAGCTAAAGACATGTGAAGGCTGCAATGTAGACATTCTCTAAGAGGGATGCTACATGTCAGCCCGAGTCTGAGTTAGCAGGTTGATCTTGTATTTCAGAAGTTCTAAGGAACAATTTTTGCAAGGATGCTCTTAGAACACTAGTTATTTTACGTTCTTATTACAGAAAGCCATCATAAAACATCTTGTCTCTCTTTTTCCATGTCTGGCTTTGCTTGCATGTCACTCTCTCCCCCTTTCTCTTCTTGAGAACTGAGAATTTTTTCGCCTTCCCAGTGCTGGGAACTGTTGACTTCCACTTTGTCATCTGTGGTCTGGTATCTTAGGGATTGTCTTCACTGACAGCAGTGAACTGGCCACAGTCAGATCGATCTCCATGATCAGGTCTGTGAAGACCTGCTCAGCTGATCAAGAAGCTGATACTGGAAGACTATCCCTGCAGAAGGAGTAGCGCTAAGTCAGAGGGAAGGGTTTCCCTCCAACTCGGGCTACTGAAGACAGTAAGTAGGCAGTAGGCAACCGGGGGAAGATATGCAAGATATTGTAAGTACTTTGGGTATCTCCTTTCAATGGCTGCTGAAATTGCACGGCAGGACAGACCAGTCTTTAGAATTGCATGAACTAAGGTGTCTGGTGGTGTGGCCACTGGCAACACATAAGAAGATATCAGTGCTTAGAGAGAATGAAGAGCAACGTAAACTGTTTTGCTTATAGGATCTCGGCCCTGGATGTTGAACAACTCACATGCTGTAGCTATCATGGCTTCCTCTGCTACTCTGGAGAATGGAAGCTGCAGTTTATCTATCTGCTTGTGGCTTTACTACCTTTTGACATTTTGATTCTCTTTGTATTGAACAATTGGTATGTATCTAGCATCACGTTTATTTCTTGCCCATAACGTTCTGCTGATAGCATTGCTTGGGATGATCCTCGAATTGACTTGCTGGATATCTGGTTTTGGGAAGCTTCCTCAATCCTTCTCCAGGAAAATCTTTCAATCTTTCCTGTCATATTGTTTCCAGATCTCTTGCATTGACTCTGCTCTTGCCGTGCATCTGGTTTTTGACAGATTGTGTGTTTTTCCTGCATTAGCAATAGAATCAAGTTGTGTGTGGGTAGCACACTGAACCTCTTTGTACAGCAAGAAAAGAATACAGTCTCTCCAATGTAGCAAACTGGCAACAACTGCACTTTCACTGTATATACCTGCTACTATGAGACTTGCCCTATGAATATACAGTGTAAGATACTGTCTGAACATTGTACTGTTTTGAACATTTCCATCCTATTAAACTTAATCATAAATCGACCACAGAACGCTAAATATTTTTTACATCAGCATGTACAAAGCGGCTTTTGCAAGTGTGAACGGTTTTTCTCTCTTTATTCTTTTATTTTTCAGAATCCTCTCTTTTTTGGTTTATCAATGCCGTTTATAGGTCTAACCACCACAACAAATCTGCTCCAATGAGATCATTTGAATAGAGACATATTTGTTTTACAACAGACGGGAGCTTGCACTTTAGTATTTGAAGTCTAGAGTGAAATAAAAATCATTCTGGGGTCTGGCATCACAACATCAGTGAAATCTCTGTGAACCTACCCCTTCAATGAGGCATGGATTCCCAGAAACTCTAACCCTTCCAGTTCATGGCGGTCAGACACTTGGAAGGTTGATCCTTGCCGTGCTAGAGTTTTGGAGCATGCGTCAAGATAGCTACTGATTTTCTTTTATGCATTTGAACTCCATGGAGACATGCACCAGGTATTTATCAAGCAGAATATACGCATGGCTAGGGAGTGGGGACATGCCATAAAATGAGTAGGATCAAAATATGTAGTTCAGTGAGCTGGGCTAGGGGGAAGTGCTCTTCTGGCTTCCTGCCGTACTCTGCTGACACTCTCAAACGTCTAGGCTGATTCTACTTCTTCGTATGAAGGTGCAGATGGAAATGTACTACAGAATACAGCGTTCTTAATGATGCTATACGGTACAAGTAGATATTAGTTGTTCCACAGAGATGGAAAAGGTCACCTCTTATTACCAAGTGTACTCTTACTCCTAAATAATCTGCAGAAGTGTGGCATGGGATGGGAAACCCAGTCTGGGGCAATGCTTCTGGGGGGTCACATATAGGAAGACATCCCTTTTCATGTTGTCATGAAGAGCTCACAGCTGTAATTTCAGCCATGATGCAATGAAGGGCAATGGGGTAAAAAGAGCATGGAGGCTTTGAGGACCAAGGACAGGTAACAGTGAGATTTCCATGTCATTGCACTGCTTTGCATAATAAAGATATGTATCCATGCAAACAAAGTCAGAAGTAAGTGGTAGCACTGGTCACTGTCTGGTATGCATTATAGTATTATCCCGTCTGTTTGTGAGTTATGGGAGAATTGTCTCAGTATGACTGAGGCCACCTTTATAGTAAAGTACTATTAAATTAGGAAGCCAGTGAGTTACCAATGGGAATTTTTGTGCTAGTAAAAGTTGAACCTCCACCATGAGCATAAGAATAACCATACTGGACCAGGCCAATTCAGCCCAGCACCCTATCCTACAATAGTCCAATGCCAGGTGCCCCAGAAAGAATGAACAAAACAGGCAATCATCCGTCCCATCACTCATTCCCCAATTCTGGCAAACAGCAATCCCTGCCAATCCTGGTTAATAGCCATTGCTTCCTTACCGAGAGCTGGCTCCATACATTGTCATTCCATATTCTGGCTTCTTTCTCATTTCCTTCAGCAGCGAAGAACATGCACAATCCTGCAGAGACCTTTCCCTGCAGAGATGAAAACAGTATTTTCATGAGGTACAGCTGCCAGTTAACTGATTACCTATGCTGTGTCTAACTAGAATCTCTGAATGCCTCTGGCATTTCTGCCGCCATTTCCTCTGTGTGTTTCTATTCAGCCAGGAACACCTGATATAGTATGTGTGATTGAGCCAAATAGCAGAGAACCTAAAGTCTTTGAATTAAAATGAACAGACGTGCTCTGGGAGAGAGTAATATTGAGCTGTATCTTAAAGCAAAAGCTGAGCGCTGTTTGTTCAGAACAGGACTTCTCACTGGTGTCTTTATTAATGATCATCCACAACTAAAATTCTGAGTACCCTTTGAGTTGCTGTTAGATTGAAAGAGACCATTTTTATCACTGTTACCACTGTTCTACAATTGCAACTAATCTCGTACTTTTAAGGTGTCAATGGAAAAATTACAGTCTACCTGATGAGTATCTTGTTTTATATGCATGTATCATCTTTTTATCTAAAGTTATGAATATTGGCTAGGTATGTGATCCCAAATGTGTGTGCTCATAGGCGATGCCCACCAGATAAGATTTGCATTGGCGTTAGACAGCTGTGTGTTGATGGACATTAAGGGTACTTCACGCTAATGACGGGCTAACCAAGAAATTCATCACACCCACCAAGTCATTCCCGGGGATGCTTTAGAAAGAATATGGGCAATGGCTGCTCCTGTGAGCCATCAAAGATGTAAGGACATGTGACATATTCATGTGACCCTGGACACCATCTTGTGCCTCTAACTTTCCACAAACTGACACTGCCAGCTTTGTTTGAAATAGAAAGTTTCCAGGCACATGGAAAAGGCTGTAAAAGATCCTTGAAACATCTCCATTTTGTCTCTCTTGCTCTGGACAAAATATTTGCTACTAAAATGAATATGAAATATTGAAATATGGCCTAATTTCCAATCTTTTGGAAGTTATCAGAGACTTTACAACCCAGCAGTCCATAACATCACTGCCACAAACCTGATATATGAATATTGCCACTATTGTATGTATGTGATCTATTAACCATTTAAACTCTCTTCTGCTTTCCTTTATTAATAACTTTTAGTTTTAGTAAAATTTTAGTTCCTAAATGATTGGCAGCAGTGTGATTATTGGGTATGGTCTGAGTTCTACATTGTGTCTGATCTCATGAGATCATAAGAGCCTTTTGTTTGATGAAATTGGTTTTCAGTAATCGCTCATTGTAAAGTCTGGTGTTTGGGTGGTGAAATAAGGACTGGAGTGCATAAGGAGACTGCATTTTTTTTCGACTTCTTGTAATCCAAGTGGTGAGACAGAAGTTTTCAGAATAATACAGGTACACAAAAAAAAATGAAATATTTTCGTTTTACTTAGTGTGAAACTTGTTTGATCAGCACCAGCAACAAGCCTCACAAGACATGAGGGTGTCTTCGACAAACACATGCCCTGGTCAGTGATCATCTTGGCTGGGTACACATTGACTTAATTGAAACTAACTATTTCGAATTAAGGGTTAGTTCGAACTAAGCAATCAAATTTATTAGTTCGAATTAAGGAAGCCCTTAATTCGAACTAATGAAAGCCTAGTGCAGCCAAGGCTTAAGTTAGTTCGAATTAAACTTCCTTAATTCGAACTAACTTGCAAGTGTAGACATAGCCTTTGATTTTATTTTAAATGAAGAAATGCAGGGGGTGAATTGGATGCAAACTCTTCCTCCGTGCAGTGCGGAATGGCTTGAAACACAGAAAAGTCAGGGCAAACAGGGAGCTGGAGAATGCTGTAGAAACGCCATTGAGTTTGGAGGCGTCAAGAGTTCTAGGAGGTGAGAGCATGTGAGAGACTCTGAAACCATTCTGAGGACCAACAACTACCTAATTTGGGCATCCTGGGCTCACAGAGCTTACTGCTGAGCCCTAGAGGAAGCTGGCCAGGATACAAGAAACAAACTCAAATCTGAATGCAGACTTTGAAGGAAGAGAGCGAAAAGTTCCTAGAATTTGAAGTGCCTGGAGGGTAGAGAAGCAAAGAGTATTTGGAAAAAAATGGAAGCTGAGAAACAGAAGATTGTGTCTGAATTAAACACTCTGGTTTCTGGTGGGACAAGAATGGTGGCTGCTGGTCTAACTGAGAGAGCTGGACACAGAGACTGAAGCAGAAGGAGAGTGTCGCCAAACACTCTAAGAGGTCCATCTTGGTGATCTGGTTAGTGAGATAGAGGCGAGCTCTGAGCAGCCAGATTGTAAAGTCCTGCAGGATGTGAGATGTGAGCAGGTGTGAGAAGGCCAAGTTCAAGAAGCCAGTAAGGATTTCTCCTAAGCTGGAAAAAAGACTAGAATTTTTCAGAAAAAAATATTGCTGTAAACATGGCTCTGAGGAAATTCCAAGTTCCGAGAAGGGATGTAGGAAAGATAAATCATAGACAGATGATTTCAAGGGGATGAGCATTGCCTGTTTAGCTGCTAATGTAAAACCCATCCAAATAGTAACAAAGTATGTTCTTGTGCAAATCACTTAATCTCTCTGTGCCTCAGTTCCCCACCTGTGAAACAAGATTTATAGCACTTCCCTTCCTCTCCCGGGTGCTATGAGGATAAACACATTAATAATTGTGAGGTGTCAGGTACTGTGGTGAGAGGCCATTTAATGCCATAGATGAATTTATTTACAAACTACAGAAAGAAGAAAATATAAGGGGGTGGGCTGATGAAGTGCGTACCATCCCAATTCCCCCTCTTCCCCCAAAAATCCCTCTAAGATGTTTATAATCATTATTTTGACTTGCTAACTCCCCTGTACACATCTTCAAATTAATCTGTAATAATGTCAAGTTAACAAGTCAGCATGTAATCTTTTAAATAGTGATTTTTTAAAAAAATCAATTCTCCCATGCAATGCATTTATTTAAAAAAAAAATCCCTTAAAGATGCTTCCAAATCCTTTGTCTAATATTTATCAAATATATAAATTATACACATTATAGAAAGATGATTGCTATACCTTATTTCAATGATTAAAAATAAAAATAATCTGCATCGTAAAGAGAGTTTATTCTGCAGAGATTGAAACATCTGGTTCCTGAGACACAGTGAGGTGTTTCCTCCAGGGAATCTTCAGCCTCTCCTTTCCCATTCTTTCTCAGTTTTGTTCATTGCGGGTGTATAGCCAGAAATTATTAAATGCTAATATGAATATGGTTATAAACACCATGAAAAATATCTAAATTAACAGCCTCTGGAGGCTTGTTTTTTTTAAAAAAAAAAACAGGCAGGATTTTAGGACTCTCTAAATTGGGAAACTAATGGCTAAAAGAGTTCCAAGTACGGATCCTCTTTTTTTTCAGGAACTTTGTTTCTGCGTCTTATTGTTCGTAGGTATATCTGAAGAAGCATGACTGCTGTTCATCTCCCAAACCCATCTCTCCCAAATTAGAGACACAGAGGTAACTCACAGGAACACTGATGAACATTCATAGCAATGTTTAGGGTTGGTTAATTTTTTTCCGATGTGCCTGTTTTTCCTTTTCATTTGTTAACAAAAGGGGGACATGGGTGAGATGGCTCCCCCCAATCCCCTTCTCCTGCAAAGGAAAGCTGGTATTGCATGGCCTGTGCATGTGGGAAGAGGTGAGCAGATGGGTTTCCATAGTGACTACCTGGTGGAAGAGTCACTCAGTGGCTTTTTCTTGCCATTTCAGGATTTCCTTCTGCAGATGCTGCTATGCCGTATCTCTGTTTTTGGGCACCTGGGCCTGTGAGTTGATTTCCTCCTTCTCCTGACTCACAGAGAAGAGCAGCTCCATAGCCTGCTACCTCACTGACTCCCATTACAGCCATGTGTGGACCTGGATGAGGGGATGGAAGGTGGCAAGTTTTTGGAATTTCATTTGGAAAAGGATGGGGAGCCAGTCTGATGTGGTGGGTGGCAGGTGACCCATGGAGTTTGGCTCTGAGATGGGGTCTTTGGAGCATGGCCAGGCATATCTGGATTCCTTCTGTGGGTCTGTTCTAGGCATTGGTCACAGCATCCCTTATTTTGGATGGCCTTCTTTCCAGGAAGTTGTTTTGGTTTGCCCCACCATCAAGTTGAATGCTCCCACGTGCTGGAGCACCTCCTATCTCTGGCTGCTTCTCCCCCAGTAGCTACTTCACTCCACCTTCGCTTCCACTCCTGTGTGCTCACAGGAGCTAAGGATCCATGAACCCTTTCCCCGTCTTGACCAACTGATGCACTGAAAAATGAATTCCAATGGCTCCTCTAGAATGTTTTCTTTCAGTTTGAAGTGTCAAAACAGAACATCATGACTGGAAATGGACAAATATTCTATTGTGAATTCACGATTCTAAACTCCTCAGACTATTTTGCCCAGCATGGTTTTGTTTTGTGGGGTTTCTTTACACTTTTACTTTTTCTGTTCAGATTCAAAGAAGGGGAACTGCTTTTGAAATGTCAAAATTTCCCATAGGTCATAAATCCCACCTCCTGACCAGCTTGCTGCTTGGAGGGCAGCTTGGTTGGGTATGAGTAGGCAGAAAGTCTCTCTGAGGGTGACTCCCCATGTGTGTTTAAAAATGCAGGAGCTGCTGTGCCTTTTCTGGGGGAAACGTCTGCAGAGAGACACTTGCGATGCTGAAGAGAAAGCTGTGACTTTCTTGTCTTTGAAGTATCAGCAGGAGCCACTCACAGAGAAACCATAATAGACTTTAATTCTGCCTTACTTCTATCTAGACTGCCACTAACTGGTTACCAGGCTGCAAGAAGAAAGCTTTTCAATTTTTGTAAGAACCTCTGATTTTTCTCCTGCTGAGAGCAGCTTCATTACCAACCCAGATCTACTTCAAAGGCAGAACCACTGAGCCTGCGGCTGAAGCTGGCACTGAAAGTGCATTTTCTAACTGACTATGTACGTTTGGGGCACTGGAGATTTTAATTCATTATACATTTTTTTTAAGGTAAATAAATACTCTTAAAGATTTTTTTTCTCTGCCCTTGTCTGTCTTGGGATAATCAATCCAGACAGAGAAGATTGTAGTTAGTGTATTCCGAGCTGTGATTTCGCTCCCTCAAACCTGTGCAGAGGGAGTTTTACAAGTAGGTCCCCATGGATTGACGCAGTGGGATCAATCCAGTGGCCAGTGTAGGCCAACTCAGTTGATCCTGAAAGTGTTCTTCCATTGACTCAGTAAATCCACCCCTTCAAGTGGAGTAATGCTGGGTCAAAGGGAGAGCACTTCAACTTGATGCAGCAGAGTAAAGACACCGCGGTAAGTGAGAGTAACTAAGTCAACAGGAGATACGCAATCTGCATGCCACAGAACACCTATCTCCTGTTGACTTAGCCCTGCAGTATAAACGAGGCCTAATACTAGAAAGAAAGAACTGTGGAGCACAGGAGAATGAGGACCAAGTACACCTGAGTTCTAATCTTTGCTCACCTGTGGCTCTTCCTGGGCAAATTGCCTCCAACTGTAAAGTACCTTAGTGGTGTACTGTGAACCATTAGTGGAACCCCACCTGAAAGGCCCGGAGAGGCGGAAAAATCGGTTTGGGAAGGGTACTGAATATTGCCAACCACAGGAGATCACAAATCACATGTCATACCATCTGCTTTCATGATGCTCTGTAAACCCCATTTCACTGACTGATCAAATCAGATAGACAGTGGTTTTCCACCAGCTTCCACTTATTCTGACAGCAACCCACACCCATATTTTATCTGCCTTGGCATATATCCGGCTAACTGCAACCCCAGCATGTCAGCCGCCTGGTCACAAGTCCCTAACCACCCGCCCCAAGCATCCTCCACTCGCCCTCAACACACAGCCCCCTATCTCTCTAGCACCCACTCACCAAGTCCCCCCAGCTTTCTCACCTATCCCTGCAACCTTCTTGGCCACTCACCAGTGGCCAATCCCCCCCACCAGCCTACGTGTTCCTGGGCTTGGGTGATGCCCTGGGCTATTCTAACAGCACAACACCCCTGCTCTTACAACACAGTGAGTGATAACAAAGCCAATTTTAACCTTATCCTGAGAGCTTTGCTTTCTCAGGATCAAACAGCAAGGTCGCCTTCTGCCCTTTTGTGCCTCAAAACACCATTGGGCCATGAAACGAATAGAAGATAAGTCACCGTTAGAGTTAGAAACATGGTTCCCAATACAGATGGGCCTAAAAGGGCCAGTTAATGTTAATTGTCATTGAATTTTCAAGAGGTGGGAAAGATACAGGCTCAGCAAACTGAGGGCAGAGAGCCATTTTCTGGTGGCAAGTCTTGGTAATATTACCCTATGAATCATTATTGTTGTTTTATATTACATTAATTGTGTGGAATGATGCATTTTCTGAGAAAGAGAGCTGGCTCTTTCCACCGAAATTATGAGTAACCCACCCTGACAAATTGCTGTGTGGCTTACTGCTCCGTCACAGCATCTTCTCTCTGAGTGGAAACAGTCGTTCCTACTGTATATTGTGTCCATAATACTTAGCCTGTGACTTGAAGTGTTTGAATTCCCTTTCTCAAAGATACAGAAAAGATGTGGCAAGAGCAAAGGAGAACAGATGCATCTTTTGTTCCGGTTTTATATTGCTTGTTTTGAAGAAAGGAGAGCAAATCCCTTATAAACAATGAACATGGATTGCAGTAATAATAAATAATACAATACATAGTCTTCTAAAAATATTTTGTTTATTAGAGACTCTGATAAATTGTTACAGTAATGTTTCTGTAGTGCTGACTTTACAATAGAATAGGTTTGGCCTACATGCAAATTCTGATATGCAAACTGTCTTTCAGAAGTCCGTTGGTGTTGGTGGAGGCCAGCTAATAAGGTACCAGTTGAACAATTTCTTCCGTTTTTCATAGACCTGCAAGGCCTGAGACAACCCATTAAGGTTATCTAGTCTCACCTTCTGCACAATACGGGTCATAGACTTCACCCTCTGATTCCTGAAGTGGGTGGAATTATTCTTTTATGGGACTTCGAAAAGGAAACATAAGTGTTGAAATCATAGGATAAAATTGCTGCTAAGAGCATCCATGATATTTATCTTCACTTTTTAAAGAAAGTAGAAGCCAGCAAATGGACTGGATATGGGAGAGAGGCTCCTGAGGAGGAGAATTAGCAGATTTAGAATCTGATTTATGGTTTGAAAGATGAGAGAGACTTTGATGGGATTAATCTCTAAGATTAATACTGGTGCTTAAAGTATAGGTAGGCATGATGTACTCTTGATTGAAAGGGACGGTATTGTGTCAGTATATGCAAATTTCAGAGGGGTAGTCGTGTTAGTCTGTATACAGCAAAAACAACGAGGATCCTGTGGCACCTGAAAGACTTACCAATTTCTTTGGGCATAATCTTTCATGGGCATCTGACAAAGTGGGTTGCAGCCCATGAAAGTTTATGCCCAAAGAAATTGGTTAGTCTTTCAAGCGCCACAACTTTTGTACTATGTGCAAAACTTCTTCCTACCTATCCCCTCCATTATCTCCAGGAAACAGGAAGAAAAGAAATATTGGAACCAAGCTTTGACAGTGTATAGGAACACTACTGGCCCTAGGATGGTGATGTCACCATGTCTAAGTAGTGAATTTACATTCAGTGTACACGACACATCAATTTAAAGAGGAGCAAGAGTGTGCTCAATCCTAACATCTAGCAACAAGCCCTGAGTGCCAGGCGAGGCAAAGCTGGCTCCCTCAGGAGGAGGACTATGCTAGATCTGCATCCTTCCTGTCCCTTTTTTAGCCCCATATAGTAGGTGGCAGTGACCTGTACTCCCCAGAGCAAGTAGAGGAAGTGTGGGGACTTCTGCAATGTACCACTCCAGAGTAGCATCACAGATGGGAGGGGCTTGCTAGTCTGACAGGGAAAACACATAGGAGAGTGCATGAGAATGTTCTCTTGCTGAGGCAGATGATTAAAAAGCAAATGAGACGGCCATGTACAGTTTCGCCGAAGACGAACGGTTGCTATGGCAGCACCCGGCCAGTAGCACTGCTCCTGAAGACTTTAGGATCTCCGTGTTCTTGCTAATGCAGGCATTTACAAGATGTTTGTGACACGAGTCTTAGAGCTGTAATCAGGGAGCCTGCATTTCAGAGCTGGCTGGGGCGAATGGCTAACGGGCCTGTTTTGACAGCCTTCTTGGAAATTTGTGGAGGGACACAGTGCTACCTAGATCTGCTTTTAACCAGCACGCCTCATGTTCGTTATTGGTCCAGTTGTGTGTGCAAGCTAAGAAAGACCCAGCTCTGGACGCAAGGTAGCCTTAACAACAGTCAGTGGAATCGTGTTCTCCATCTTTGTTTGTGTCCTCCATCTTTGTTCATGTCCTCCATCTTTCGCTTTGCCTCCGTCCTCTGCCCTTTCATTGTTTGCTGCTTGCACATCAGCCATCCACTGAACAGTGGTGAGACTCATGTAGGGGGACAGTGCTACAAAGCTATCTTTAATTTCTGTGCTAATGTAACAAAAGAATTAATGGCTAATTGGGTGATATTTTCCCTATAATGATTTCTGTTAGGACCAGATTTGTGTGACCCTTCTGCCAGATGTGGTCAGCTGCAGAAAGGGCTGAGTTTCAACATGTAGGGGTGGCTCTTCAAACTAACAAACCCACTGGCTTATGGTGACCAGAGAGCAAGTGAGAATATTCAGGGCAGAGATGAGGATAATAGTGAACTATATAAGGCAAAGCACCAAATGGCAAGACTGTCCCTATAAATCAGGACAACTTGTCATCCTACGCCAGCTTGAGCCCTCACCCAGAAACGTAGGTGCCCTTAATCTATTTATAGAAATAAAGTCTGGACCCCACCCACAAGCATCTTTGGTAGAGTACTGAACCTCATTTTCCCCTCCTGCCATTGAGATGATGT
Organism: Pelusios castaneus; assembly: GCA_007922175.1. Lineage (NCBI taxonomy): Eukaryota > Metazoa > Chordata > Testudines > Pelomedusidae > Pelusios > Pelusios castaneus. The sequence goes on along the minus strand of ML685847.1, from coordinate 1,509,297 downwards.
AATGAACAAATGTCTCTTTAAAGCCACACTTTCATCCCATTCCTGCTGGTGCGCCGCACTCATGGGTTTACTTAATAGTTATTGAAGTCCCAGAGTTTGGGAGTGCACTGTGGCAGTTTTCTCTCCAGCAATGAGGGGGGCATCTTTTGTCCGGCTTCTGTAAAGAGCTGCTTTGCTACCACTTGTCTCTGCGATGAGCATCTGGACCAGTTTTGATGCTTCACCAACTAACCCAATTCTAGTGGTGAGGGGCAGGAGCTGTTGCACTGCTGCTTCTATATTATTTCTTGCTGCAATGTCTTTTCCATGCTGGCTTTGTTCTCGAAGCTCTGCCACCTAACCCAACTGCAGCAGTTTCACTTCTCATGGTGCCATGTGTGGAGGAGATCCTGATCAGAGTTCACTTAGCTCTGTCCTGGTATCGTGAATCATAAACTATCAGAGTAGAAAGAGAGGTAAGGAGATCATCTAGTTCAACCCCCTGCTCAAAGCAGGACCACCCCTACCTAAACAATCCCAGCTAAGTCTTTGTCAAGATGAGCTTTATAAACCTCCCAAAATGGAGATTCAACCACCTCCCTAGGTAACCCATTCTAGTGCTTCACCACCCTCCTAGTGAATATTTTTGTTCCCTAATATCCAGCCTAGAACTCCCCTACTGCAATTTGAGAGCATTACTTCTTGTTCTTTATTCTGTCACCACTGAGAACAGCCTAGCTCCATCTTCCCTGGAACCTCCTTTCAGGTAGTTGAAGGCTGCTATCAAATTGCCCACACACTATTCTCTTCTGCAGTTTAAATAAGCCCAGTTCCTTTAGTTTCTTCTTGTAAATTATATGATCCATCCCCCTAATAATTTTTGTTGCCCTCTGCTAGACTCGCTCCAATTTTTCCACATCCTTCCTGTAGTGGGAGCCCAAAACTGTCCTCAGAGGCTACTCCTTTGCTTTCTTGCCCCCTTGTTCTCTCTCTCTCTCCCCGCATTCTTGTCTGTGTCCTCAGTTTTTACATGTTCTCTCACACACCTACTCATCATTCAGACATCCAAAAAAGAATTCTCTGTTTAAACTCAGAATCCACCCCATCAGCATATCTACCACCAGAAGCCAAAGATCAGTCAACTGCCAAACGAGGCTGTCCCATTATACCATCCTCTCTATGAATTTATCAAAATGTGACATTGGGAAAAAAGGTGAAGAGGTGAATAAACAGATTCATATGGAAAGATGAGGTTACTTGCGGAGGAACTTTGGGTCTGGCCTCAGGGTGACTTTGTCTTTTAAAAAGGTTGTGAATGTTGGATGACTATCAACATCATAATTTTCCCTAATTATGGTGCTGAGGTAATAGTCATTGCAAATGTTGTCTTCAGGATCAGGTGCAGGACAGAGCTAGCAGCCATAGGTTCCAAGGATGGTCTAATTAGGATTTTCAGAACCAGATTAAGATCCCACATTTAAGAGAATAGTCTAATGTGCGGAAAGAGGTTTCCCATGCTCTTGAGGAATCCACATGTTGTTGGATGGGTGAATATTGAGCATCCATCTATCTGATGGTGAAGGCCGTAATGCAGACATGTTACTTGTGTTGCGAATGACTGACCCCTGTTTTTTTCAGTAGTAAAGTTATTTGCAACCAATAATGATCACAGTCTAGAAGGGCAACTTGTCCATGTAGCTTTCAGCTGATATAAATCCAATGAAATGCTTATATATAGCAACATGTAAACATTCTTATGAAATAAGAAGTTGAATCTGCTCTGAGTAGCCTTTCCCCGTTTGACTTCAGTTATGAAGAAACCCCAAACCTTAAGTCCCATTAATTCAATGAACTCATCACAGATTGTTTTCAACAATAAAGGATGGCATTCCTTGTGTTCCATGGCATTTAATATGCTCACTTAGAAATGGGTCAAATTCAATGATGTCTTCAAGAATGCCTACATAATTTCCATTCTGAGGAGAGCCAAGAACTTTCTTCTAAATTCTAAGCCATGTCCAATGTCTCACTATGGCAGAACTAATTTCTAATGAAGGAGGTGTGGGGGCTTATGCCATAATTTACTTTAAAATTTTAAACTTATTAGGACTTTGGATGTACAGAAGTGTTATTGGTGTGACCATTGATGATAATGCTGCTGAACATGCAGTCATAACAGTAGCCTACTGAGTTTAGATGTTCACAACCACATATTCTTTATCATATATAAAGTCCTAGCTTGTGCAGAAAAATAAATTAAAAGCTACTGCAGAAAAACATAAATAAAACATCTGAATATATTTTCTAGCTACAGACCCATGCACCTTTGCTTTGGCTTTCTTCCCAGTGTTATTTCAGAGTTTTATTCGCTCACTCTTGTTTCCTGTCCTCCTGTAACACCTCTCACCCTCAACACACATACATTCCCCGCAATTATTCTTTGTCCAGTTGAAATATTGACAGCTATAGTATCATATTTTATTAATACTTAACAACCAGATGTTTACAACTTATAAGTAAATGAATTCTAGTACTTAACTATGTCTATTTTGTTTTCTATATTATTAAGGAACATTCTTAATAGAAATCAAGAAATTATATGGACTGAGCAAAGGTAGCCAAACTTAAAAAAAAAAAAAAAGATTTCAGATTGCTTGGGTGAGGTGGTATCGGTTACAGCCTTGTACTTTACGTTTCCAGAAAAGGAAATAGTTTTGATAAACAAGGATGCTCGCATTGAAGTGCACATGAGATTCCTTTGGGAAAAGTCAAACTCACACTCAGCAGTGAGAGGACAACAGTGTTCACAGCTACCAACGGGTATTATACTACTTCTGACCTCTCTTCCCATGGCACTCTTTATACACCCTGTGTGCCCAAATAAACATGGAGCCTGGTGGCACTTTAAGATTGACAAAGTTATTTATCACATGAGCTTTCATGGGAGAAAATCCCACTTCGTCAGATGCTCAAGGATTATGAAGGTCAAATCTTTCGCAAAGAGACTCAATCTCACGTTCTCCATACAGTGTAGGTAGTTCTTTGAGCCAGTACTACTTATACAACACTTTCCATTCATCAGTCGGTTTCTCATATCCAGTGTTGTTTCCAGTCCTGCCTCAGGTAGACAACGTATTATTTTGCAAATTGTTAAACTATGGAAACAATTGTCTTTGGCAAATTTTCTTGTTGTGAGGTTTTCTTCATCCATTCCCTGAAACACATTGTCTTCAATGCCAGTCCGACGCTGCACAGAATGTCTTCCTTTCTTTTTGACTATTGCTTTGAACAGCAATATTGGTTGGCAGATAGCTTTGGGTGCATCAGTGATTGTTCAGTCATGGTTCTGGAAGTCGAGAGACAACTCAGACAACTCCTGCAGTGCGTTATACACAATAAGCCTGCATGACTTTCACATGTTGTGCTGTCACTGGAAACATCTTGAGGCCATGGTTCCCAATCCGTGGCCTTTTAAAAGTGGGAGTTTTCAAAGTGGCCTGTGGCTCCTGTCTTATGGGCTGCAGAACGGGGCCACCACCTAAGGATGTAGGCAGAATGGGGCTAAAAGACCAGTGCAGGCTCATTGTTGCACCAAAGGGATGGGAGACAAGCTGTAACAGGGAGAACAGCAATGTGCTCCATCTGGGTCCAGACGTACTGGGGTCCCTGCTGCAGCCAGAGGGAGGGGAGCCTGGATCTTCCATCCCCTGGCTACAGAAGGGAATCACCAGCTAGGGACCCAGTTGGAGCGCACAGGACCACCGTATGTTCGTGCTTTCCCTCCTGCAGCCAGGGGGACAGGAGATCAATGAGGAGGAAGTCTCATTACTGATTCCTTCTGTCTGGTTGCTGGGGAGGGAGGGGCAGAAGTTGCTGGCAAGGGCTGGTGGCCAGGCCCGTCCCTGGGGGGGGCGAATGGGGCGATCGCCCCAGACCCCGCGGATACATGGACCCCGCACTGTCCCACTCCCAGCGAGGCAGTGCGGGGCCCACGTGCGCCGCAGCCCCTCCTCCCACAGCCACCCCACTGCCTTCGGCAGCAAGCCGAAGGCAGCGAGGTGGGGCGGGCTGGAAGGGCCATGCCTGGCCCCTGGGCCGGCCCTCCCCACCCCCAAGGCGGAGCAGGCAGGCCCAGGAGAGGAGCACTTGGGGCCAGGCCTCTGGGCCAGCCTGCCCCACATGGCTGGCTCCCTGCTGCAGGCAGCCTCTGGCCCCCCCACAGGCAGCCTCGGATTTCCGGCCCAGGCCGGCTCCCACCCACAGGTGGCCTCAGCCTCTGGAGCCGGAGCCTGGGCTGGCTCCCCGCGCCAGCAGCCTCAGCCTCCTGGCCCAGGGCCGGCTCCTGGGGGGGGCGGAGTGGGCTAGTCGGCCCGCCACGCTCCCCTCCAGCATGGGGGCAGGGCCTCGCTTCAGCCAGTTGGCCCTGGGCCCCACTCCCCCCACGGGACGGCCCTGCTGGTGGCCCTTCGGGGTTATGAAAATACCCGTGGCCGTTGAGCCGAAAACATTGGGAACCACTGTCTGGAGCTGCTGATTTAAAGTGTTTCTTCAGAAATGGATAAGCTTTCAAATAAGCATCCACCATTTTAAAGCTCAATATAGCCCATCTAATGTCTAATACTCGGCCTGTTTCGCAAAGCTGAATGTTAGGAGCTCCTGCTCACTCTTTCAGCTGTAATCAGTTTTTTTCGGATGTGCTATAGAGTGAATATAGCTTGCCTAGCACAATTTAGTAAGATTTTTTAAGTGATTTGTAGCACCAACATCTTTCAAAACATCACTGACTGCAAGTGTTGGCCAATGAGCAGATTACTGCCATGCGATAAGTAAGATTCAGGAAAAGTTAGGTCGACTTAATAAGGTCAGCTTTAAGTCGACTTAAAGTCGACCTAACTTTTTCTAGTGTAGACATAGCCTTTGAGCCCAAACAACAAACTGTTCATGACTTCCCCTGATGACAGGTTGGCGGCACCGCCAGATGGACGCCTCCTGCTGGTGTTTTTGGGGAATAGCTTAAGTTGTTGCCCCCATCCGCAGCCTGTGTTCTATCACTTCTTTGAAACCTATGGGGAGGCCTCCCTAGCTCCATCCGGACCCACCAATCTTCCTCTGGCCTCAGCCGTCTGGCTGAGCCACAACCTGACTTCCCCCACCCCGCTTCTCAGTGAGGCCTTGACAGTCTCTGCTCTGTCGCTTCTTCCAGTGGCTGCCACAGTCCACTCCACTCTACTGATGGTCTGGAGGAGGCGGAGAGGGACTCGGCCCAGGGACTTTGTGCATAGAGACTTATACTGCTTCGTCACCCAACTCTGTGACATTCTTCCCTGAGCCTCTTTTCTGCAACCCATGGTATCTCTGCTGCCCTTGTATCAAGGTCTCATGTCCACCGACTTTTAGCTGCCAGCCACTACTCTTTCCAGGGTTCTGACTCTCTGAGCTCCTGGAAGGTATTGCCTTTCTGCTGCCTGCCAACATCCTTTTATACCACGCCCCTGGGCTCTGCTTGGCTCCTCCTGCAGCCCCTTCTGATTGGCTGCTGTGGTGTCCTGAGTTTCCTTAGGTCATTGGGGTTGCCATCATGATAGATGGGTGGGTTGTTTTAGTGTTAGGAAAACCTGTTTGTCTGGTTTTTGCTCTCCTGCTCGAATAAAGGTTCAGCATGGAGCTGAGACTTTGCTGCCTCCTTATTATGAGATTATAATCCATCTATCCACATATCTAATAGCTGCCACTTCCAGGACCTTCGTAGCCCTTCCTAGTCAGTACTGTGAAGATGCCCTGTCACACCCCCTCAGACAGATCACACATCTCAACAAGGTAAGCAGAAACATTCAGAGGAGTCTCCGCACCCATCTAACTGCATCCGCATATACACAGTTAGAGCACTTCTTTTCTTTGCTTCATCAAGCAAAAGATTCACTTGAGGAGCAATTACTAAAATTTCATCAATCATTTTTTTCATCGTTTGTGAGGAAAGGTGATGTTGAATGGTGGAACAGGCTGCATTGGAATGCATTATCCAGTCCGAGTCCAGTCTTTTCAGCTACTGGAAGTCAATTTCTTGTTCAAAACCTTGTTGCACTTTGCTTCTTTGTAAGTGGTATGGAAGATTTCTTGTTGTCGTCAATTTTTGAGAAGACTGTTCATTTGTCTTTTTTGCCCCCCGCCAATGTGTCTTTTTTTTTTCTACTCCAAAATGCCCAAAGCTGTGATACGTGCTTTGGTGTGTGCATGCTCTCCAACTTCTGCTCGGATGCTTTGTGTTTCTTGATTTTCTCAGTGCAAGAGAAACTGCCCCTGTCTTCTATCCATTCTTTTGACAGCTTCATTCTTGCAGATTTTTTTGAGACCCAAATTACAGATCTGCTGCCCCGGAGACTTGATCCATTTATAACTAACCACTGGCATGTTGTTGCTGCTGTTCACATTTCCATCCTGCAGAGAGTACATCTTTATGAGATATAACATATTCAGTTATTTTGTCATCTTTGTTACTTGTGCTCTGTGTTCCAGAATCACAATCCAGTATTTTCTGTGCCACTCTGGCCAGTAGTTTCATGAATTTGCTTTTCTGCTGGAGGGCTGACAATACCATGTTTAACAGAAGTACCTGGTAAATCTAGTTCTTTTCTGTGCGTTTCTTCATCCATTTTTGTGCCTGTTTTCTTTTTCTTACTAGCCAGCTGATTTGTACTTGCATCTGATTTAGAAAAATAAGACGATATCTTCTTTTGGCCCTGTGACATCACAAATGCTATGCTCATCGCCTCAATAAAAACTGATGGTTGCTGTGTGACGCATTGACACTAGTGTGTCATGAAAGCAGCAGCACAACGCTCTAGAGACATTCCTCTGGCAGCTGAGTGAGGTGTGAGTGGAGGCGGAACATTGTGCTGTTCTTGCCTGAATCTTTTACACACACAAAAGAACATGCATGATGGACACAGCTGTGTGAAGAATTTTAAGAAAGATGTTTCAGAGCAAAAAGTAGAGATATTTTTTCCCCCACAACTAATGTGGCAGGTGCAGAGGTACTGGAGAAATGAATTGTCAAGCCTAGAGAATTCAGGGCCCTGCCCGGCAAGCCCTATCTCAAATTAAGTACTGCAACGTGCCTTAAAAAGTCCTTCCCATAAGTGGTTTGAATCGGAAGAAACTGTACCATCTCCTTGTCAACGCCATTCTTGCCTTGCAAATGTGCTTGCTAGGTGACGGTGGCATTGCTACATGATTCTATACTGTGCTTCCTAGTTGGGTTACTGGGGATTAGCTCAAGTGGTCCCCATCAGGTGATCTGTGCTCCATCTCCGCCATGATTCAGCTACTCAACCCCCCAGCTGAGTACTGCTCCTGGGACCTCCACCCTTCAGCTAAGTCTACCCCTTCCGGGATAAAGTCCCACTCACTCCAGTCCTGGCCATTAGTTAGTCAATGGCCTGCAAGCTCCATGCCACTCCTGGCACTCTGGGTGAGTGTGGAGGGACCAGGGCCTGCCCACTGCTCCGGGACCAGTCCAGGGACCCTATGTGAAGCGACCTCTGCACCATCACCACTGCCTCCCCCGGCCAGTCTCAAAGTCACTTTCCCTGGGCAGCTTTCCCTGCAGCTCCCAGTCATATGCAGACCTTCACCTCTGGGTCATTCCTCCACAGTTTGGTCCCAGTCTGCTGCTCTGGAGTCCCAGCTGCTATCCGCTCCTGGCACCATCACCTCCAGAGCATTGCTCCAGCCACTGCCACTGTCTGCTCCTTCAGGACCCTAGCTTCTGATCAGCTCCCAGTGGTACCCTGTGAGCTCTTCAGGGTGGCCAGCCAGAGAGGAAATCTTCTCCTTGCACTTCCGTACCCACAGTGAACCCTTAGCCCTGTAGCTCTCTTGTATACCCAGCTGCTGGCTCCTGATTGGCCCTCTGCACCTCACAACCCATTGGCTGTTGCTCTCCCAGACCCTTTCAACTCTATATAGACCATAGTGGGGCAACAACCCCGCTACAGGTACATTAGGCTGAATGAGTAGCAACATTGTCAGCAGATCAATTGAAGTGATTATTTCCTCAATTCAGCATCAGCAAGGACATATTTGGAGGATTGTGTTCAATTTTGGGCCCCCCGCTACAGGAAGGATGTGGACAAATTATAGAGAGTCCAGTGGAGGGCAATGGAAATGATTAGGGGGTTGGAGCACATGACTTATGAGGAGAAGCTGAGTGAACTGGGCTTGTTTAGCTGGCAGAAGAGAAGAACGAAGGGTGATTTGATAGCAACCTTCAACTACCTGAAAGGGGTTCCAGGGAGGATTTAACTAGACTTTTCTAAGTGGTAGTAGATGACAGAACAAGAAACAATGGTCTCAAGTTACAATGGGGGTGGTGTAGGTTGGATATTTAGAACAACTTTTTCACTAAGAGGGTGGTGAAATACTGAAATAGGTTACCTTGGGAGGTGGTGGAACCTCCATCTTCAGAGGTTTTTAAAATCTGACTTGACAAAGTCTGGCTGGGTGATATAGTTGGAGTTGGCCCTGCTTTGTGATTTTGGACTGGATGACCTGCTGTGATCCCTTCCAACAGTAATGTTGTTCTAAATCTTGTGCAAATTATATCATATAAAGTGTTAATGGAACAGTTACAATCTATGAAATGTGATTATTCCAGTTAAATCCATGTATCACCTTTACATCTAAATTTATAAATATTGACTATGCATAGGTATCTGAAATGTGTTTTTTCCTGCATGACACCCACCAGATGGACTGATATCAGGGCGAAATGGCTAAGTTTTGATGGCCTATTAAGGACACTTCACTCTAACAATGGGCCATAGAAAAAACTCATCCTATCCAGTAGGTCTTCATGCAAATGTCTCAGGTACCAGAGGACCAGTGGTCACCCCCTGTACTTTAGTGAACTATGTAAGGACATGTGATATGATCATGTGACCATCGAATCCATTCTAGGCAGTAGAGACTTTGGAGGCTAACAGTTTATTCTATCATTGCTATGATCCTGAGCTGTGAACTCTGAAAATCACTTGTATATATATGATCTATTAACCCTTTATAATTCCCTTCATTTCCTTTTTTATTAAATGTTTAGTCTTTAGTCACTAAAGGAGTGGCATCAGCGTTAGTGGGTAAGATATGAGTTTTATACTGATCTAGCTAAGTGACTGTCCCTTTTATATTAGAAGGACCCTATATCTGATTATATTTGTTTCCAGTAACAACTCATCATAATGTCTAAGTTCTGGGTGGTAAGCCTTAGGCTGGAACGCCTACAGAGTCTGCATTTTTGATTTCTTGTTAATTAGTGAGGAGATATAGATGGTCCTTCTGTTTCTGGCTTGGCATAATCAACAAAGGGAATTACCACAGTTTGCAGTTAGTCTTCCCTGTTTCTCAGCAATTTGTCCTGAATTCTGCATCTTCATCAGTGACTTGCTGAGGCATGATAACAGAAGGTGCTAAAATTGTTAGGAAATGAAAAGAATTTGTACATGAAACTGAATATAGCTCCTGCGGATTTAGAATATATTAACCAATGCCTCTGATAATGTTCTCTATTTAGAAGTTTTCATTTGAAAAGAAGGTCTGAGAGATATCATTCCCCATATTTGTGCTGATGCTCAGAATCTATAAAATTTGTCATTGCAATTCTGAAAACAGAACGGACTTTTTCTTTCTTTTTCTTTTCTTTTTTTTTTTTTGATACCCTGGGTACAAAAATCCTCCTGCTATCAAATAAGGCTATTTAGCTGGTCTTGTTTGATGCTAACAGCAACATTATCCTCTTTATCACTGCTATTCTCATGGTCTTCTGCATGGACAGGTTCTATGGAAAGTGGGTCGTCTCTTTCATCATCACTTTCGTCCTGAATTTCAGAAACACTTGTTTTTCCTTGTGCCCTCTCCTCAGGGAACAAGTTCGTATCTATATCTTCACTTTGATTTTCATTTTCTGAGAAAAATGGTCCAGCATGACCACCAGAAGATGATTCTAAAATTGCGCTGGCAGAGAAATAGTAAGTTTAGGAAACTTGCTTTCTATTATCTCCCTTTCTAACTTGGCTTTCCTTTTCACCCCTTCACTTGGGAATTGTTGACCGGACAATGTGGAGGGGGGGAGGAGGAGAGCCGGCCGTGTGGGGCAGGCCGGCCCAGAGACCAGACTCCACAACCTCCACCCCTGGGCCTGCCTGCTCCGCCCTGGGGGTGGGGAGGGCTGGCCCAGGGGCCAGGCATAGCCTTCCTGGCCCGCCCCACGGGTGGGAGGAAGGGCTGCGGTGCATGTGGGCTCTGCACTGCTCCGCTGGGAGCGGGACAGTGTGGGGCCCACATAACTGCGGGGCCCGGGGCAATCGCCCTGTTCGCCCCCCCCAGAGATGGCGCTGCTGGCAACTGACAATTAGCACTTCCACTTTGCACCTCGGTTTCCAGCAACTGAAAGTCTGAAAAAAAAAATTAAATAACTTTAACTATGGAAGCTTAAGAAACTGGGACAAAATCAGAGTCAGCAGGGGACATACATAAATTCTTTTAATTTTATTTTTTTAGTGATAGCATGAATATGATCAACATCTCCCTTGTACCTAGTGCATATTTCATGCATTGGAGGCCCCCCAGGAAGGAAGAGCTTCCAGGGTTGCAGCCCCCTCAGTTAATCCAGCCTCAGGCAGTTCAGGTTCACCTGGGAGTCATTAACTCACTCAGTAACAGGAAGACAATTAATTGGGCAGGGAAGCAGATAGAGGGTAGTTGCTTCAGGAAGATGCTGGATGAAGATGAATCTTCGAATGTTTCCTAGACTCATTTTGTTCCATTCCAATTTGATTGTTATTATTTCCCTGTGCCATCTGAGTGACTTGTGTCTGAATTGCTCCATATGGAATAGAAACTCATTTTTTTGGTGTGGCAGTTTTCCTCCTTGGTGTTTCATGGAGTGCACATATATGGCATATATAAGCCAATGGGCAGGTGCACCAGCCAGAGACAGTAAAACAGAGCCTTGCTCTACAATTAATGTCCTTTCCTCTGAGCTGCTTTACAACACAAATGGATGCAGAACAATTCGTAACACTTTGCTCACAGCCACCAGGGGACTTTCCAGCCTGTTGACAACTGGAAGGGGAGATGAGACCCATGTTCTGGGTAGGTACCCAAGAATTTGCTCCCCCAGCACTTTTATAGCATAACCTATGTGTTACAAATAAATAAGCAACAAAGGTGCTCTTTAAGCCTCAGTATGTTCCAACCTAAGCTAACTATAATTCTTGTGCTGTGAATGCAGAAGGTAAGATCAGTCCTCCATGCTGACACGTCCAGACTCCAAGAACTGGAGAAGTGGGGCATTCTTTAAAGTAGGTATTAATGTTTCCTAGGCAACACTGACAAAGGCAATGCTGCCATTCATTTGGCTCCCCAGCAAATATTTACAGTGGCGTGAAGATATTTGCTGATGATACAACGGTAGCCATGGTTGCCTGCCATTGCACTGGTGGGAAATGTTAATGGTCTGTAAGAATGCCGTGCTAGCTTTCGGAGGAGACATGCATTCCAGTTTAAATGCAGATACAAATTAAATCCTGCAGCCTCGTCGTCTGTTGGGAATATAATAATATTTTGACCTTTTAATTCATTAACCAAAAACCTTCATTGAGAAAGAATTCAGGTTGTTATTTAGATAATCATGAATCTTGCATGAATGGAAATGTGCAGGCGACCACTTGTTTTAGTTGTACATGCATTTTACTTCAATTAATTATTATCTTTATATAAAATTAGTTATGGGATTTCTAGGCCCACTGAAAATCTGAAACCACAGTGCCTGCTTTGTTCTGAGGCATCAGTAAATGAGTCCCTGAAGTCAGGGAAATTGCAGCACCATTTGAATAAGACCCCCACATTTATAAAGCGATGAATTTCTTTTTAGATAAACAGACAGAAAAAACTCAACAACAAAAGTTGCTCTTTTTAAACTGCGAGAGTGATGGAAACAGCAACAGAGGACCTCCTACCTCTTATCGCTCAGGATAGTGAAAGAACAAAAAAGCTTGCATGACTGGAGAACGTTTACTTCTAGCTGCTATGAACATGAAGCCAGCTGAAAATCACCCCGCTATCTGACACTATAACGGTGAAGAATTTATATTGCTTCTGTTATGAAAACACAGCTCATTGACAGAATTAAGACTAATGGTACATAGATAACCTACAACAGGATGAATAGGTGGATGAGGCTTCAAAAAGACAATGAGTGGTTTGTGTGGGATGAAGAAATGCATCTCTGAAGAGAAATTCCAAGTCATATGACAGGAGAGGAAATTTTCCGACTGCTAAATGAGTTTAAAATCACCAGCAATATAAATTGGAAAAAAAAAAATCTTTCATGGGCATCTGTACAAATGTGCTCTCCCTTTTCCCCCCATGATACCCCGCTCACTGTGGGTTGTCACTGGTGAATGAAGACCCAAGGGTGCATTCTTGTGGGTTCACATTCTTGTGGGTTCCCTTCTGCTGCTGCTATCTCTCCTGCCTCTTGACACTGCTTGTGGCCACTCACAGCGTGTCTTTGATGCTGTGTTCTGAGGTTCCACTACTTGATCCCGTTCTTAGTGTTTATTGGTGCTGCGCACTCCGGGCAACGAACCCAAACTGTTGCTAGCCCCCAACCCGTCCTCGGGTGTCCCACCTGCAACAACTTGTAAAGAATGGGCTAAGCAAGGGGTTCACTTGCCAGACCCCTGTGAAGGTGGACAGGGGGTGGGGAAAGGTGTTTCTGCCTAAAAGGGTGGGCTCCACGAAAGCTCATGCGATTAATAAATCTGTTAGTCTTTAAAAGTGCCACAAGACTCTGTTGTCTTTCTACAATAGACTAACACGGCTACCCCTTTGGAATTAGGCAGGGTCTAACATCCTTCTCCCTCACACTGTCAAAGACAGTGCAAATTAAGATTCCTTTAGTTTTTTTAGTGCTCAACTAGAGCTGAAACCATCCACCATGGGCCAGTGCTTTAGTCCAGCTTCAGCACCGGGGTTCACCCGAGAATCCCTGACAGCCGAAATCGCTGAAAGCTGAGAACTGGAGAGCTGGATGGCAACTAAAGAGGCCATCATGCAGAGGTTATAGTGGAGAAGCAGGTAGAAGCAGAAATTGATGGTGTGCAGCAAAGTAGCTGGCAGATTGGCTAGCAGAACAGCTGGCAAACAACCAGCAGAGTGGCTGGCAAGGTAGTCAGCTGGCGGAGCGAGCAAGATGTCTTCTTTCTCCACCGCACCCCAAGCAAGACAGGAGGTGAATGCTGCAGGCACCAACAACAGATGGAGGGTAGTAATCATTGCGATGGCTGTAAATTAACCTAACTTAGATTGACTTAAGTCTGTAGGGTAGACATGCCTACCTTTCAGTACCCCTTTCCTCCCCAGGAATCCTCCTCTCTAAACAACTGCTATCCTCTCTTCTTCTCTGTATACATCTGAATACTTAGCTCCATGTGAAATATATCACACAGCTTTTGTTCAATTGCATTGTCAGAAAAGACAAGTCACGACATCATGATTCCTCAGTCTTTTCGTAATTGTACCAAAGGATTGTGGTTAGAAATTTTGTGAGTGTATGCAAAATTATTTTTTCCCTCGAAGTTTCCTAACTGTTATAAGCCATTCATGTTATTTATTATTGAAAAATATTCATAATTTTTTTTATAGACAATGAACAAATATGAACATTTTAAATTCAGGATTCACTGAAAATTAGCGACTTAATTTGAAACACATACTTCAAACATGAAACATGGAGCAGATCTGCTACATTGTGTACACGAATTTACAACATGTATAACCTAAAGGGTAATTTCAAGCAAACATAGTCAAACATTCTGTACCAACCTACTACCTCAAGGAGGTAATCAAACTTTCACAAGTGACTGCAGGCTGACATCACAACCTAAGAATTCTGATCCCTTCAGTAAGCTAGACTTAAAATTAGTCTGATCACGGACTTTGGCAGTCTGATAATTAGATTTCTGCTAGCATGTTCGCTATTTGTTTCACTGGATTCTTACTTGTGTGTGTGTGTGTGTGTGTGTGTGTGTGTGTGTGTGTGTGTGTGTTTTAAGAAAATAATCCATTTTTAAAGTCTCTAATTACTATTGATCTTTTACACTGGAAGTGGAACAGGATCTGTCATATAGTATTGTGGAGGTTGCGCAACTGCTACTTTTAAGGCAGGCTGCGTCTACACTGGCAAATTAAGTCGACTTAAGCTTGGCTTACGTCGACTTAATGTGCCCTGTGTCTACACTACACTTTGCTTAAGTCGACTTAACAAGCTTTCTTAAGTCGACTTAAGGAAAATAAAGTCGACTTAATTAAAATTGTCATCTTTATTAAACCTGCTTTTTACTCGACCTAAGGCTTAATTCGACTTCCTAAAGTCGAATTAAGCCAGTGTAGCCCTGGGGTAGCCCTAAGTCGACTTAGGGCTACCCCAGGACCACACCAATGCCCTCCCTGCTGGGGGGGGCACAGGGGGAGCCTGGCATGCCCCCCAAAGGGCAGGGCATGTGGACACGTTGTGACACTGTCTGGATTTAGGGAAGCATTTATGATATTATTTTCTATGGATACCTCATAAATGCTATAATCCATAGGAACTATGTCATGTTTGGTATCAACAGAAAGATAGTAATTTGCTGGGAATGATTATATAGTTTATGTCTAGGAATTCTATTTCGATTAGAAGTTAAGAATTTGATGTTATATCCATACTTTAACTTGTGTCCTTCTGGACAAATGCCTTAGACGGGAGGGTGTGAACAACCATTGTCTCCTTAATGGCTCATCAGGATACTCCCTGGGACCATATCACCTGGTAGATTCCTTCACATTAAGGAGACAATGGTTGCTGTGGCACACTGGTTGGGAAGCGTTGCTATAAATGGTGATCCAGAGTCCCTTACGTATAGAAAATGTTACGCATCTCCCGTCATTAATTAAAACCCTAAGACATGGCATCAGACATCTTCATATCAGCCATAGTTTTGAAGGCCCATGGAAGGAGGCCCAGTTTTGAAGGCCCATGGAAGGCCCATCATGTAGCTGCATGTTCCATTCCACTCTGGCAAATCTCATTCATGCAATGAGACTCCAGTGGGCCTTTAACAAAGTCTTCCTCTGTTGTTTCTTGCTACCAGCCCAGATCAGTTGAGATCCAGACTGTATCTCCTAAAGTGTCCCAGCGTGAAGTTCCCCATGCTTCAAAGGCTTACTGGAGATACACATTAAGGCCAATCCCAAAGGGCCATAGTACTACCGAACTCAATCTCTGCAGTATCACTTTGTGCAGTGATGTTCTGAACTAGTCAGTCAGTTCCACCTAGGTCTATTTATGCTACTTCTTCCCTGACTGCCGTAACCCAAGTCTCTGCAACCAGCTCTCTTCCACAGAATTGCCCCTTCTCGGGCTCAGGTCACATGCTGAGCAGTCCTAGCAATGTGCAGCTCATCCTTTTTGGCTCCTGGTTAAGCTCCCACAAGCTATTTTGTCTCTGTTGCTGCGCTACTGCCTGTAGGAGCTACTCCTGGCAAGGAGTAGTTCCAGTGTTGTGTCTGAAACTTGGCACATGTTGTTTTTTCCACAGATATTTCATGTTCTATTTTGGAGTCATTCAGGGCTGGCAGTAATAAATCATGCTACAGCTATCACAAAACAGCCTTCAGTCTTCTGCTTCTAATGCATCCATGTTGTTTATGAAAAAAGATACCTCTTGCTACCATTTCAGAGAGGACATTGGATTCATGTTATACTTGTATGATAGGGTCCTTATATCAGATGTATCCTAAGTCAGTGGTTCTCAATCAGGGGTTCAAGTACCCCTAGGGGGAAGCATTGGTCTTCCAGGGAGAACATCAACTCATTTAGCTATTTGCCTAGTTTTATAACAGGCTATACAAGTCAGTACAAACTAAAATTTCACACAATGATTGGTTTATATTGCTATATATACTTTACACTGACATGTAAGTAAAATATTTATCTTCCAGTTGATTCATTTTATAATTATATGATAAAATGAAAAAAAGTAAGTGATTTTTCCATAATAGTGTGCTGTGACACTTGTGTATATTTACGTCTGTTCTTTTAAGCAAGTCATTTGTACATGAGGTGAAACTTGGAGTACTCATGACAAATCAGACTCCTGAAAGGGGTTAGATAATCTGAAGATATTGAGAGGCACTGTTCTAAGCAACCACAGTCCACTTTTATGTTTTAAATAAGGGGTAAACAGCTTTACACTGCAAGGGGCTCTGGATTCTTTCTAACATGGCTTTAGGAATATTATTGATATCTGCCACACTCAGGTTGAATAAAGGGAAGAAATTGTTAAATGATTAAAAAAGTAATTGATTGGGTCTTTCTTTCTTTCTTTCTTTCTTTCTTTCTTTCTTTCTTTCTTTGCTTATTTGTAGGCAAAATAAGTGCAATGTGACATTCCTGGAAAGGTTTTGGCAGTGGAGTTTGAACAAGGCATCTAAAAGCATGAGACTGTACTTCCTGAGCTAAAGGACCAACTTCCTTAACTCAAAGGCTGCTTCCAGCTCATTTCAAGTGGCCCAGTTGCTAGATGGAAAGAGTGAATCATACACTCAGTATGGACCACATAATGTTTAGGAATTTTTCAGGTAGAATGGTCCCAGGAAGTAACCTGATGAGCCATTGAGGGCATAAGGAATATAAGCATTGTGTCCTTAGTGGCTCATCAGTTTACTCCCTGGGACCATTCTACCTGGAAAATTCCTAAACATTAAGGAGACAATGGTTGGTGACATCCTGTCTGGGGTGTTCCCATAAAATCACACAAGTTAAAGTATAGATAGAACACTGAATTCCTAACTTCTAATCAAAATAGAATTCTTAGACATAAACTATATAATCATTCCCAGCAAATTACTACCTTTCTATTGATACCAAACATGACATAGTTCCTATGGATTATAGCATTTATGAGATATCCATTGAAAATAATATCATAAATGCTTCCCTAAATCCAGACAGCATCACACACAGGGCTCTGCCCTGCCAGGGTCCCTGTCCCCTTTTGCCCCATTGCACACAAGGGGTGCCCCCTCCGCCACCGTGGACCTGCCCAAGGTCCCCCTATCCCCACAAAGTCGACCTAGAGCATCCAGTGTGGACTCTCTAGGTCAAATTTGTAAGTTCACCTTTAAGTCGACTTTAATTTTAAGTGTAGATACACTAAGTCGACTTAAAGTCTACTTAAAAGTGCAAGTGTAGACATAGCCATAGTGATGTAGTACTGCAAAGCGTTTTGAGTTATCTTCAATATTAGCAGATATCTGCAATGGGCTATAATACAATTGTCAGCCTATATTTTCTGTAATTTCTTCATGTTCCTTACCAAATATTATTTGCTAAAGGCATAGCAAATGTTCCAGGTTGGCATTAAATACCCAGAGGGTAAGAATCTCTTTTTAGTAATATTTCTTTTTTAAATTTCAGATTTAAAATGTTGCTGCCTCCTCCTAGCAAAATGTGTCATCTTTTCTCTTTTAAAATGTCTTCTTCTGGCATGTTGTCAATAAGCATTGTGTTCAGTCTCCGTACATGGGTGAGATCTTCAGTTTATTTTATTTATAGTTAACTCATCTTAGCTAAAATTCCTCCACAGATTTAGATTCCCCAAATTCTCTCTGCTATTCCATTAGTCACTGCAACTCAACATTTTGTATAAAAATAATCATTCTCCCCACCCCCACAGCCTGGTAAAATGTGCTTTTTATTGACAACCAGCTGATTTAGACTGTTCGTCAGGATTTCAGAAATATGAAAGCAAAGATGAAATTATGTACCATGCGTCATGTAGAATAAGTGTCCTTCCAATTCTGTTTTCATTCCCAAACAGTTTCTCCCAGCAACCTTTTGTTCTTGTTTTCCATGCTCAATGGGTAACAACAATAATCTGTGCAATGTGATCTTTCTAACATTGTATGCAGTCACACCAATATGAGCTGCACCTGAGAAAATGGAGCCAAAGTACAAATGAGAACTCTCTGCAGTTTCTATAGCATGAATAGTGAAATGCAACAGCTTCTCTTTCAAACAATGACATAATTTCATTATGATTTGTAGAATAGATCTGTGTATCATATGCACATTTGCCACATTGACATGTTTCTCTGAATGCTCTGGACCTTGAAAGGTATCCTGTTGTCTGTGCTTCATCCTACTTGGAAGTGTCACTGTTCTTCATTTGGATGGGTTCTCCAAGATTATCTTCATTCTTCGTTTGAACTCCAAGATCAGCTAGTCCAGATGTTTGATCTTCTAGGCTATGCCTACACTGGCAAGTTAGTTCGAATTAAGAAAGCTTAATTTGAACTAACTTAAGCCATGGCTACACTAGGCTTTCATTAGTTCGAATTAAGGGCTTCTTTAATTCGAACTAATAAATTCAAATATGCTATTTGAACTAAGGGTTAATTCGAACTAGTTAGTTCGAATTAACCAATTTGGCCTTGTTAGTTCGAACTAATTGCTTAGTTCGAACTAACTGGCCCGTTGAACTCAATGCAATTCGCTAATTCGAAATAAGCAAGTGCCATGAATGGCACTTGCTTAGCTCGAACTAAATTTTGCTAGTTCAAATTAAGTTAATTCGAACTAACTAAAATTAGTTAATTCGAACTAACTTTAGTAAGTGTAGACATAGCCCTAGATGTTGTGTGATATTTTCCTCCTGATGAATCTCTTTATTTAGTCTAATATACTCATTTTAATTAGTCTATGTAACTTTCTGCTGAGAGAAGACAATCTTAGGCTGCGTCTACACTGGTAAATTAAGTCGACTTAAGCTTGGTGTAAATCAACTTAATGTGCCCTGATGAGCCATTAAGGACACAATGGTTGTATTCTTTATGTCCTTAATGGCTCATCAGGATACTCCCTGGGACCATTCTACCTGGAAAATTCCTAAACATTAAGGAGACAATGGTTGTTCACACCCTCCCGTCTAAGGCATTAGTCCAGAATGACACACGTTAAAGTACGGATATAACATCAAATTCTTAACTTCTAATCGAAATAGAATTCCTAGACATAAACTATATAATCATTCCCAGCAAATTACTACCTTTCTATTGATACTAAACATGACGTAGTTCCTATGGATTATAGCATTTATGAGATATCCATAGAAAATAATATCATAAATGCTTCCCTAAATCCAGACAGCATCACACACAGGACTCTGCCCTGCCAAGGTCCCTGTCCCCCTTTGCCCCATTGTACACAAGGGGTGCCCCCCCACCACCGTGGACCTGCCCAAGGTCCCCCTAGCCCCACAAAGTCGACCTAGAGCATCCAGTGTGGACACTCTAAGTCGACTTTGTAAGTTCCCCTTTAAGTCGACTTTAATTTTAAGTGTAGACACACTAAGTCGACCTAACTAAGTCGACTTAGTTAAATCGACTTAGTTAAAGTCGACTTAAAAGTGCAAGTGTAGACATAGCCTTACAGAGCTCCCTAGTACATTATCTGTAGGTATCCTTCATAGCTTAAGGAAATAGAATAAAGCAAAATAGATGACCTCTGTCCTTTCAGTGCTCACTCTTGTTAGCTTCATTGAATAGTCAACCATGACTTCCTTCTCTTTATTAATAATTTATACAGTTTACCAGGAGATAACACTATTGCATATAAACATCAGAGCTGTCATGATGGGTCAGATCATGGTCCATCTTGCCCAGTATTCTGTCTCTGACAGTGGCCTATACCACAGCTTCAGAGAATGATTATACATAACAGGGTTGTTAGGTTTTGTGTGTTTTGCTACTTTCTCTTCTAATTCTTTTTTTTTTGTCCTGCCTAATAATGCTTTGACAGTTGATTTGCAAGAGTTTAAGCTCCTTCCTATTTTCCTCAGTAGGATTTGACTTCCAATTTTTAAAAGAGGCCTTTTTGTCTCTAACCGCCTCTTTTACTTTTACTTCTGCTGTTTAGCCACGGTGGTGTCTTTTGTGTGTGTGTGTGTGCGTGCTCTTGCTGTTCTTTTTTGTTGTTGTTGTTTGTATTGGTTTGTTTTGTTTGTTTTTTAAAATGTTTTTATTTGGGGTATACATTTAGTTGGAGCTGGTATTATGTTGTTTTTAAACAGTTTCCATGCAGATTGCAGGCATTTCACTCTTGTCAATGTGCCTTTTATTTTTTTCCTAACTATTGTCCTCATTCTTGTTTGTTTCTCTGTTTAAAGTTAAATGTTGCTGGGGTATTTTTAAAAATATATTTTCCTTCCTACAAGGATGTGAAGTTGAACTACATTGTGGTCACTAGACTCATAGGCTATGTCTACACTTACTCAAGTTAGTTCGAATTAGTTAATTCGAACTAACTATTTCGAATTAATTTTAGTTAGTTCGAATTAACTTAATTTGAACTAGCGAAATTTAGTTCGAACTAAGCAAGTGCCATTCATAGTACTTGCTTAATTTGAATTAGCAATTTGCATTGAGTTCAATGGGCCGGTTAGTTCGAACTAAGCAATGAGTTCGAATTAACATGGCCACACTGGTTAATTCAAACTAACTAGTTTGAATTAACCCATAGTTCGAATAGCATATTCAAATTTTTTAATTTGAATTAAGGAAGCCCTTAATAAAGCATAGTGTAGCCATGGCTTAAGTTAGTTCGAATTAAGCTTCCTTAATTCAAACTAACTTGCCAGTGTAGACATAGCCATAGACTCTAAGGTCAGACGGGACAAATATGATCATCTAGTCTGACTTCCTTCATAGTGCAAATGGTCCTGCAAATAAGACTTCAGCAAACTGAGTGCTATTGGATTGTTTCCAATCATGGTTGAATTTCTTTTTACAACTCTTAACTCTTGTTTGTTTGTGTTAGATATTCAACATCTTTACACCCACTAACTTTCCATTAGAGTTGACTGGAAAGCAAAATACTTTGTACAAAAATTCACAATCTAAGAATTTTTCAGAAATCCTCCAAAACTTAATTTTGAAATTTTCCAAACATTCCGTTCTTCCCATTTTTGATCTGGAATGGGAGAAACCCTACTGATACTGATTTTTTGCTGTGTCATTCAGGGATGAGAATGGAGAAGAAGGTGCTTAGACGTCAGCAAAAAAAAAAAAAAACAGTAAAATAAATCTTAAAACAAATATTGGAGGATGAAAGAGAGGGAGTGAGGTGGACAGGGAATAGGAGGAGGGTGTCCTCTCAATGCTCCTGAAGGTGTTTCCAGCAGTAAATTGTTTGGAAGCGCTTAGCATTTCATTGGCATGGCAGGGAAGTAGAATGTGGCTACCTGCAGTGTGGGGTACCTAAGAATCCCTCTCACCTCTAGCGCCATATTGCCTGCTCTTGCTCACTCCAATGTTGGGACACCTCCCCAGCACCCAGTCCCATGCAAGTGCAGTTCATGACACCTCTCCCAGCTATTTTGGAGGAGTGGGACCATACATGGCTGGGCCTGTAAGCAACAATGGAGAAAGTGACTGAGCCTCTTCCCTCAGCAGGTTGGGCCCAGACAAAGTTGCAGACTGAGGCTGGGGCACAGCAGAACTGGGCAGTGGAGTCCTGGGGCCCTCTTCGTGGCCCATTGGAGAAGAAAAGCAAAGAGTTCCTCTGCTGGCAGAGTGAGGCCATAGCTCTGATTCTGGGTCAATCTGATGCTTCATTGGCTGGAGAAGTTTGGTCTCAACTGCTTAAATGGAGGAGGAGGAGGAGGAGGAATACTGGGGGTCCTTCTTAAGCTTTGGGGGCCAGTGGTTAATTTAGGTTCTAGTTGTGTTTTTCTCTGTGGAGGGCTAGGGCTTATAACCACTGCCTCATGATGGTTCCCAATCACACATACAGCACATCCAAGTATATACAGCTAGTTACCTATCACAACACAACTGTGCTGTGTTTAGCCATGCTTTTTCCTCCTGATTTGTGGGAGGGTTCAAAGTGCTGAGTGTGGCTTTGCAAAGAAGGGGGGCAGGCTGTTTCAGATGAAACAGATAAAATTCTGAGACTACCTTGTGGGTACATTTTGGGTGAAGTTTTAGCATCACTTTAACTTTAGGGAATGAGATATGGGAAAACTTAGCCATGGGTACCTAGGACTCACTCATTCTTCTGGCCAAAGCAATGTGAGCTAGGAGAATATCTTCAGAGTGAGATGACCTAAGGAACATTCCAAAAGAGATTCAAAGGGGAGCTCCATGAAGCTGATGAAGACTACACTAAGGTCACAGGCAGGAGTACATTCTCTGACCAGTGAGTAAGTAGCCCTGGGTGTGTCTACACTTGTAAATTAAGTCAACTTAAGCTGCATCTACACTACAGTTTCCTTAAGTTGCTTAAGTTGACTTAAGGAAAATAAAGTTGACTTTATGAAAATTAGGTCGACTTTATTAAACCTCCTTTTAGTTCGACTTTAGGCTTAAGTCAACTTTTAAAAGTTGACTTAAGTCAGTGTAGACCTGGAGTAGCCCTAAGTTGACTTAGGGCTACTCCAGGACTCCCCCACTGTCCTCCCTGCCTGGGGGGAGGGGCGGGTGCAGGGGGAGTCTGGCATGCCCACCCCCACAGGGCAGGGCAGAGCCCTGCCCATTCTGACCCTATGCCCTGCCACGGTCCCGGTCCTCCTTTGCCCCATTGTACCCATTGTGACAAACTGGCCACTCTGCTCCCGTGGGTGCTGTGCTCCTCTATCTTGTGGGCCCAGGGTAAGCCCTGCTCTCCCCAGTCTCTGGGCAGTGGGAGCCCTGACCGCACAGAGGGGCAGGAGGGGGACGGGGCCTGGGCCCTCCCTCTACTCCGAGCCCCAGCCCCACACTGCTAACGCTGCTGGCAGCATCACTACTCTCCCCTGGGCTATCTCCCCCCTCTCGCTGTGCTCTTCTTACCTCTCTCAGGACTTAGTACTGTTTTCTCTGTCTCTCTCTAACACTCCACCAACTCTCTCCAACACTCCCCGCTTCTACTCCTCCTTACTCTCCATGCCCTCTGGCTGGAGCAAGGGCTTTTTACCAGCTGGCCTTAATTGGTCCCAGGTGACTTTAATTAAACTGTAGCAGCCCTGCTCAGTCTGTGGGGAATAAAGCCTGGAGCATTCTAGAGCTTATATACCGGGCTTCCACAACTCTCCCGCTTCCCTCTGGCCCTGGTGTCTCACACCATGTACAATGGGGCAAAGGCTGAGCCCCCTGGCATTGAGCAAGGGGTGCCTCCCCTGCCACCGTGAACCTGCCCTAGGTCCCCCTATCCCCTAGAAGTCGACCTAGGCGTCCAGTGTGGACGCTCTAGGTCACCTTTGTAAGTTCCCCCCTAAGTTGACTTTAAATTTAGGTGTAGACATGCTAAGTCGACTTAACTAAATCGACTTAAATTTGACTTAGTTAAGTCGACTTAGCCAAAGTAGACCTAAATTTACAACTGTAGACATAGCCCCTTTGAGGAACTTGAGTTACCCACTTTCTACTTCAGGGTAAGAACATATCAAGACGATAAATGTTTACTTCTGTACCCCAGAAGTATTCCCCTCTTTATGGCCTAGATCAATCAACAGGGCCATTATTTGTAACAGATCCTCATGCGAATCATCCCTGAATAGAACAAGAATGGGATACGGAGTAGAAATTAATAGGATTCCACTGGATCATGAAACCTAGTGCTCAATTGTTGGCTGTGATACAGCCCAAATATGGTGGAAAGGGTCAAGATGGTTCCCAAAGGTGGTTAAAGGTTAGCGGGTGACTCTCAGTACCTCTGTCAGAGGTTGCTGGTGTGTGACTGAAGAATTTTCTTTTTTGAGACATCCAGCTTGAAACAGAAGAAAAAAAGTGATAAAGATGAAGTTTTTTTCACTAAATATTATGGAAAGGAAAAATGTTTTGAAGTTGTACAGAAAGTACAGTTGGATGCTCACTGGGTTCTCTGGGCAAGGACGGATAGCTTATGAACAGAAAAAGGGGCTAGATTAATCAGATTTTCGGCTGCAAATAGTTTGCCCAGCTCTGGTCACAGGCCAGCTCTCGGGCGGAGGGGGGGGGGTATTATGAAGCCATATTGCGTGGCACAAGCTCAGGGTGTAGCATTGGGATGTCAACTAAAGATTTCATCTTCTTTAGAGTTCTAATTGGTAATTCGGGTACTTTACAGTGTACATAAATATTCAGTAGCTGCAACAAAGAGAAATTCGTTCAGCCACTCCAACATCTGTGCTGCAGTTTGACAAGAGCTGTGAAATAGTCAGCCCCCACACTTTCCTTACAAAAACTGTAAAATGTTCAGCTGATATAATGCAGCTGTTTTGAATTAGAAGTCCACACAGTTAAATGTGAGACCTTCAGGCTTTTCAGTGTCTAACTGTAGAATATATTCTGTATAATGAGGTTTTGGGCAATAAAGGTTCTGCCTTTTGAGTTCAGAGCAACCAGTACCTCTTAGTTTGCTGAGACCCAAGTCTGACACGAATGTGTTGGAAGTTAAATAAAAAAACAGGTCGTTCTGAGGTGGAGTGGATCAAACGTTACCCTTTATTGCCTGCTTGTTCCACCTCGACTCCTCGAGTGAGCACCGAGGGGGGAATAGTACAGCTCTTTTATTCAAAGCAGTATGATAATGCATGGCTTATACATTTATCATTGACAGTAATTTAAAGACCCTTATTTGGCAATTTCAACCCCCAAATACTGCTTATATCATGCATATAATTAACCCCGCCTTTATTTACTTGCTTACAGTTATGGTTAGTAACGCGCAAGCGTTTAACTCACAACATGTTACTTTTAATACAACAGCGCCCATAATTTTGCTGACCAAGCAGTTTACACGGAGAAGAGGGATGGGAAAGTTGGTAAATGTATTTCTTTCAAGGCCTTTTACGCAGGAGAGAGAAAATAATTTCTGTTGGTTACATTTCTAGCTGAAACCTTGAGAAAGGGAGCTGGGACAGGGAAGAGAATAAATCATTCACCAACTTTTAGAAAGCAGAGCCTGACCCCATTACCATAGTGACCTGTGGCTCAAACCTGGCCTATTTTATTAGCATTAACTTATAGCTTCCCCTACGGAATGAACAGATCCTGAGCACAGCTGAGATCTCTTAGCCATTGTGACCTTAAAGCGGTACAGGGAGGTTTGTCCAGCACACGGTTTTGAGGAAGGAACGTGACAAGAGCCAGAAACCAATGTATTCTGGATCCCTAGCTGATGGAATGGTCCCATAGGCGACAGCACAATGGTAGAGTAGCCCTGTGGCTCTTTCTTTAGCCAGGACCTGGTTCCAGCTCTGGGAATGTGTGTTGGATGGTAGGAGTGACTTTCGAACTAGGCTATACACCTGAAATGAAGGAAACCAAACCTACAGGGACACAAAAGAGCAAACTTTGTCATGAAAGTGTTTTTGAGAAGCAGATGTGAGCAGTTGCTGAGGTCTCTTATCCCTCTCTCTTGTATGTTTTTAAACAAGGCACAGTACATCAATCTGTTCAAAGGCTGATACCAGCTACATGCTAACCCCCACCCCCCCATATGTGTGGCTTCTATTTACTCCTTAGGGGGAACGTGGAGATCATATTTGAATGAATGCTCCTACCTTTCAACTTGCCACAGCTGAGGAGAAAAAGGGGGTTGTTTTGAAATTTGATTGTTATAGACTGTTACTATTGACACCCTTAAATCGGACCAAGCAGGTAATTCTGAGACACATGGGAAGTGAGCAGTTTCCTGAGGATTGTCTCATCTAAGGACATCAGCACATCTACTTCTTTTTTTAAAAGCAAGCAAGATAAACACTTTTTACTAGACTTTCAAGCACTCTGTTTCCGAGCTGTGTTGTCGTCTTTCTTTCAGGGAAGAGAGAGTTTTTCTCCCCCCTCCCCCTCCCAATTCCATTTATAAGTGTGTAATTGCATTTATACTGCACTGTGGATCTTCAGAAACCAACAGATGGGAAAATGCAGTGGTTAGTATGGCTAATTTGGTTATGACAATCCATTGATTGTCTAAGCACTCTTCAGATATGCAGACAAGCACTGCAGGGAAAGAGAAGAGACAAAATAAAATAGGCCTTGCAAAAAGGGATTTTGCAGCAACACAAGGCTATAGGACATTGCTTCCTGTAGCGAAAGCTCGCCCACAAACAAGTGAAAAGGAGCACGTTTTACAAGCCATGGGAGAGAAATCAATACAGCCCAAGGCAGCTGAGAAAACCAAAAGCAATTTTTATGACTCGGCTAACTGGGCGAACCCAGCAATAATGTAATTTGAAAGGGGGAGTGTTAGACATACTGCGCAAATGGATTTTCTGCCTAATAAAAACTGATTTTCTGTTGTTTCCAGTTGTAGCCACACATCTCATTTATGTTTTCAAAAGTACATACTGCTGCAAGAGTGCAGAGTTGGGGGCCAATCCAAAGCCCAGACCATTTACTTCAGTTGCGCTTGGATCAAGCTTTGAGACTACGTCTACACTGCAGCCAGTGGTGTCGCTGGACACAGGTCCTGGACACAGGATATCAGGGCAGGGCTGGTGCTTGAGGGCACACTCACATTGTGAGACAGCGCACGGCGGGATTGGCCCAGCCTAGGGGAGTGCAGGGGCTTTGATTCTGCAGCCCCGGCCTAAGAGGGGCCCTGCCGGCCCAGAGCACTGCCGGCCTGCGTCGTGCTGCAGCACCAACACACCTACCCTCGGGCTCAACCAGTCCTGGAGTATGCTGCCCCACAGCACCAGCCTGCCCCTGATGGCCAGCCCTGCCCTGCCCCCTGCTGGGGGATGGAGTGGCCAGCTCCACCCTCCAGCCCCACCCAGCCCCTCTCCCGCACTGCGGATAGTGCCCTGAGTGTTTTGGGTTGTTTTAAAGTTGTAACACACCTGACTGCAGCTGTTAGCTCAGGCAGCAGCCTGGGTGAACTTCCTGAGTACAAATCCACTTAGACCTCCAGGGTACATATTCAGCCTTCTTAGACCTAGGCTACCCTGGCTACAGAAATATTTTAGAGCAACAGTTCTCAAACTTTTGCAGGTCATGACTCACTTGGCAGCATAGCACAACCTTATAGGACACACAAGCCCACCCACCCCAGGCCAAATCCAGCCATTTCCCTGGCTCTCTGTGACACACCACTGTATGGTGACACACAATGGTTGAGAGCCACTGTTTTAGAGTGCTATATTGAGCAGCGCTAATGCAGCCCTTTGTACCTGAGCTGGAAAGCATCATTCCAAATTCAGCCTAGACCTGGCCTTACAAAACACTAACCAGAAATTTTAGTTCTTGCTTGGGCCCCATTAGGAATAATGGTAAAAAAATGGAATCTCACAGGTGTACTGTTCCATTTATTTGTACTACATTGTTATGCAGTTGATGTCAGGTAGTTGAGCTCTGCACACATGCAGTACAGATATTTCATTGGTGAATCATTTACCTTCATTGTTCAGGTGATTCGCCTTTTCAGCTATTTACAGGCTACAGCTGCCAAGTGAAAGCCCACAAAAAACGAGAGCCATAAGACAAAACATAGTTTAAGTGCTCCTTTACAGCAGGTAATGGTGGTGGGCCAATCAAAATGTACAGCTAATTATCCCTCCAGAATATGACTGCCCTACTAAGTAAAAGACTGTGATAAAAATCACACTGCTCTCCACCCAAGACAACCATTCCTCATGATATATCCCCAATATGTTGTTGTTCTTTTAATTCTAATTCCTTACTCTCCAAATATCCATAGAACAGTGTCTTCACCTGGCATGGTAGCTGCATTAAGAACAAATTGCGTCAAACTAAACTGATAGCTTTCTATGATGGGGTAGCAAGCCTTGTGGATAGAGGGGAAGTAGTAGATGTGGTATATCTAGATTTCGGTAAGGTTTTTGATACGGTCTCACATCACCTCCTCATTAACAAACTAGGGAAGTACAACCTGGATGGAGCTGCTATAAGATGGGTGCAAAACAGGTTGGATAACTGCTCTCAGAGTCTATGTCTACACTTGCAACTTAGGTCAACTTAACGATGCTTAAGTTGACCTACACAAAGCCATGTCCACACCGGGTGCTTATTGAATCGATTTAAGTGGTTCCTTAAGTTGACTTAATAACTTCCCCTCTTTAGGTTGACTTAATGCCCAAGTCGACCTTGTTAAGTCAACTTTAAGCCAGTGTGGGTGGGGAATAGCCTAAGTCAACCTAATTGGACTCAGGCTGGAGAGAAGGGGAGAGATACAGCTGGGGAGATGGAGCTGGGAATCAGGAGCTGGGGAGCCGTGGCAGGGGAGAAGGGGCTGGGAAGCAGTGCCAGGGGAGAAGAGGCTGGAGAGAAGGGAAGGGAGGTAGTGGGGATTGGGCTGGGGCTCTGTGCACCCGCAGCTTAGAGGGGACATAACTCCAGGCCCCCACAGTACTCCTCCGTCAACCTAGCACCTGCCAGTGTGGGCGCAGGCAGTCAACTGGAGTGTTTAGTGTGGATGCTCTAAGTTGACTTAATGAGGTCGACTTTAAGTTGACCTTGTTAAGTCGACTTAACAGAGCCTGTAGCATAGACCTAGCCAGAGAGTAGTTATCAACGGTTCACAGTCATGCTGGAAGGACATAATGAGTGAATAATTTCATCAATGATTTAGATGATGGCATACAGAGTATATTTATAAAGTTTGCTGATGATACCAAGCTGGGAGGGATTGCAAGTGCTTTGGAGGATAGGATCACAATTCAAAATGATTTGGACAAACTGGTGAAATGGTCTGAAGTTAATAAGATGAAGTTCAATAAAGACAAGTGCAAACTATTCCACTTAGAAAAGAACAATCCATTGCACACATAAAAAATGGGCAATGGTTGCCTTGGAAGGAGTACTGCAGAAAGGAATCTGGGTGTCAGAGTGGATGTATTAGCAGGAGAATTGTAAGTAAGACATGAGAAGTAATTCTTGCGCTCTACTCCACTTTGATTGGGCTTCAACTGGAGTATTGTGTCCAGTTCTGGGTGATTTCAGGAAAGATGTGGACAAATTAGAGAAAGTCCTGAGAAGAGCAATACGAATGGTTAAAGATCTGGAACACTTGACTTATAAAGGAAGGTTGAAAGAGTGTGTTTGTTCAGTGTGGAAAAGAGGAGACTGAGAGGGGATATAACAGTTTTCAGGTACCTAAAAGGTTGTCACAAGGAAGAGGCAGAAAAATTGTTCTCAACTGCTGATGATAGGACAAGACTCAATGGGCTTAAATTATGGCCAGGGAAGTTTAGGTTGGGCATTAGGAAAAAAATTCCTGCCAGGGTGATTAACCACTGAAATAAGTTGCCTAGGCAGGTGGTGGAATCTCCATCATTGGAAGTTTTAAGAGCAGCAAAGACAAGAACCTGTCAGGGATGTTTTAAGAAGGTATTTGGTCCTGCCATGAGTGCAAGGGACTGGACTCGATGACCTATCATGGTCCCTTCCAGTTTCTATGATTATATTTCTCATTTGTGTGTGATGATTTTAGATGACTAGAAGTTGACTTCCTCCATAGTTTAGAGGATTTTTGAGGGCACATGACAACTTCCTCCAAAAATCTTAGGGTGCGTCTACACTTAGAAATTAAGTCAATTTAAGCTTGCTTAAGTCAACTTAATTTAATCCACGTCTACACTACACTTTCCTTAAGTCAACTTAAGCAAGCTGCTTAAGTTGACTTAAGGAAAATTAAGTCGACTTTATTAAACCTCCTTTTAATTCAACTTTAGGCTTAAATCGACTTCCTAAAGTGGACTTAAGCCAGTGTAGACCTGGAGTAGCCCTAAGTCGACTTAAGGCGACTTAGGGCTCTCCAGGACTCCCTGACTGCCCTCCCTCCCGGGGGGTGGGGCACAGGGAGAGCCTGGCATGCCCCCCCAAAGGGCAGGGCAGAGCCCTGCCCACCCTGCCCCTATGCCCTGTCCCCCTGTTCCTCTCCCCTTTTGCCCCATTTTACCCAGGTACAATGGGGCAAAGGCTGAGCCCCCTGGCACTGAGCAAGGGGTGCCCCTCCTGCCACCGTGGACATGCCCAGGTCCCCCTAACCCCTAGAAGTCGACCTAGGCGTCCAGTGTGGATGTTCTAAGTCGACTTTGTAAGCTCCCCCCTAAGTCGACTTTAAATTTAAGTGTGGACAAGCTAAGTTGACTTAACTAAGTTGACTTTATGTCTACTTAGTTAAGTCAATTTAGCTAACGTTGACTTAAATTTACAAGTGTAGACACAGCCTTAGAGCAGAGGTGTCAAACTCATGCAGTGTTGCGGGCCACATTGGAAGTCAGGACACCGGCCAGGGGCCGAAGTGTGTCCAGGTAGAGTACCTGACCACTTTCCAGCACAGTACCACCCGGGGTCCCTGACCCTTTCCCCTGCTGTGCTTGGGGCAGCGTGGGCTCCCCTTTCCCTTTCCCAAACCCACAGGTCATCTGACACCTTCCCTTTCCCCTGCCCTGAACACTCCCCTTTGCTGCGCTGGCTCCCGGACCTCTTCCCCTTTGCTGCGCTGCCCGTTTCCTTCCCTGCATGGGGCTCCATTCTGGTCCCCACCCACCATTCCTGTGCCAGTTCCCTAACCCCTTCCCCAGCCCCCCACCCCATGGAACTGGCTCCCCAGCCCCCTCTCCCCACTTACCTGGCTCACAGGGGCTCAATCCAGCCCCTGGAGTCAGTTCTCCGGCCAGGCCATTCCCCTCCCTGGGCCGCTGCCTGAGTGTGTGCAAGGCAGCAGATTTTAAAAGGCCCTGGCCAGCTCTCAACAAAATTTCTGCCCAGGTAGGCACCCAGCCTCAAAGCAAGGCGACCGGCTGGGACCATCCCCTGCTGAAAAAGACCTGCTCACAGCCCCGCAATATGCTAGGGGCTGGGAAAGGTGCCTGCAGTTTTACTTTTCGCCACCAGAGGGCGCGCCTCCAATGTATTTCTATAGCGGAGGAGCGCCCTCTGCTGAGAAAAAGTAGAATTGCGGGCAGCTGCAGAAGAGCTGTGAAGGTCTCCGGGGGCCGGATGTGGCCCGCGGGCCGTACGTTTCACACCTGTGCCTTAGAGGCTTCCTATTCATAGTGATCAATGCTCTATCAGAACTGCTGCTCATTGCAATGAAACTGGTTGTGAGGTGCAGTGCTAACAATGAGGGGAACGAGGACAAGGACTAGCCCAATATTTCTTTAATTAAAAACCATCCAGTGCAGAACTCCATTCCAGCAACGGCTGTCTCCTGTGAGGCTGTAACTCCCATGTCTGTAAGGAATTCCTTCATAGATGGGCCTCAGCTGCTTGAAAATA